>PVIA01003598.1:0-138934 GCA_004024845.1 Tonatia bakeri | reverse complement strand
TGCCCGTTTATCACCCTAAAAGCGAAAGGCAACCGGAAATTTGTTATCTACTTAGAGATTTGCATGAACAACTTTCTCACAGGATGTATTCACATCCAGTGTATCCTCGTGATTTAAAACAGTAGGCTCATCTCTGACCCAAATGTCACCAAGATATCGGCTCTCACATGCAATCACCTCCAAGACATTTTTTTGCCCCCTTCTATTGTTCCTCTCGACTGACCTCTCCCCTCAGCTGCCCTACTCTGGGCACTGATTCTCCTGAGAGGGCCCCCCTGGCCTCCCTACGTCTGACCAGTCCCTGTCCTGAACACAGCTGGGGAGCTCATTTCCCCGGCAACACTTCCTGCGTCCCAGAAGGCTTTTCCTGGCCAACCTAAACAAAGGCCACCGGCCCCAAGCAGCCTCCGTGGCCAGGCGCTCTGGCCTGACAGAGAGCTCTGCAGTTGTGCCGTCCTGTGTATGCATTCGTGGGTTTATTCTTGGTCCAGGAATTCCCTGAGCCCCTGAGAGGTCTCGTGTACTACCAGCAGCACACTGGGACAGCCTCGCAACAGGCAACAGTTAGTTCGAAAAACTGTTTTACTAAAGGCGTCTTTGTCAAGACTTCCAGGAAATATTTCAGATCAAGTGTTCATGCTTATCTCTACTCCCTCATAGAATAAAAGTAAATAATAATAATAATAATAATAATAATAATAATAAAATAATTCCTTGAGTAAAGGAATTACTTTTAAGTATAAACCCACAAGGACAAAGAAAACATAAGATAATAGCAGGTAAGAGGTCAAAATGTTTTTGGAAGGAAAATAGCTGATAGACAAGTGATAATTAAAGTTTTAATTTGTTCTAAGTGAGAAGGTAAGAAGCAAGCTAATTAAAGTTCGAAACCCCAAAGACTCAGGAATCAGAGGGTGAGGGGGCTGGGTGAAATATCCACGAGGAGTAATCCAGAACTGCACCCCCCCACCAATCCTCACTCCAATCCAGTCAGAAGGGAAGAGGATTTCCATCTGGAAAGGGTGGCTGTGCGTGGAAAACAGGATTGAGTGGAAGTATAAACAAACACATATACACGCACATCCAGCCTCCAGAGGCCCTCACTTCCTCTGTGGACGACTTAATTGGGAAAAGGAGGGGAGCGTGTAGAAAACAACTCGGAGGGTCCTCAGACACAGTGGCCTGACTTCCTCCCCATCACCCAGGCCCACCTGGGGACACGCCTATCCAGGTACACAGTCCTCAGCTTCGGGGTCACATGTACCTCACTGTTACATGTTGAGAGAAAACCAGCGATCACCATGCATTTCAAGACAGCGTCCATCCGATGGGAAGGATGGCAAAGGGGAAGGACGGCTGGACTCAAAGGAAAGAGAGACAAGGAGCCCTCGAGAGCAAACCTCCAAAACAAGACCCTAAGATGTCTTCAGGGAGGTAAACTATTGTACTCATGAAATAAGAATAAGAGAGAAAAATTTAGCAGATAAAACCACATTTGTGAAAAGTGATACTATAAAAACAGAAAGTAAAAATTCACCAAAATAGCTGAAAAACAAACTATCTACCAAAAAGATTTTTTTAAAAAAAGAGAAAAGGGTTAAAAAGTAAAGAATGAACCTAGGATTTCTAACATCCAACTAATAAGAATTCAAAACAGCAACAGCAAAGAAAATCAAGACAAGGAAATTATCAAAAATTATGATAATCCCCCCTAAAAAAATTCCCAGAACTGAGTTCCACATTGGATGGGTAATTTCCAAAAATCAATCAATAAAATAAATAAAAAATATCAACTCTAAGGTTCATCAATATTTTAGATATCAGAGAAATAAAAAGCCTCTAAGAAAACCAGAGACTAAAAAACAGGGACATATAAAGGCTGAGGTACTGGACTTCTCAATAGAAACACTTGTGCTTAGAGAGCAATAAATACCTGCTTCTGAGAGAAAATTATTTCCCATCCAGAATTCCATGCGTATACTCAGCCAAACAACTAATGGAGTGTGATGCCAGAAATAGCATCTTTCTGACATGCAGGGAAACTTCCCTCTCCTGCACGCTTCCTAAGACGTTACTGGAGAACAAGTCCCACCAAAACGAGGAAATAACTAAAGACAGAAGGCTCGGACGCAGAAAGTGGAGGTGCAGGACAAAGGCATGCCAAGAACGGTGGTGAAGGAAGTTTTAGCACCGGTGCAGCAGGTCACGAGAGGAACAAAGCACAGGCTGGGGAAGGAGGCACAGGGGCCCCAGTTCTGACCAGAGGGATGCAAACACTGCCGCTTCAGCCAGGCACTCGGAGATGAGCAACAGGCAACATGCTGCCTTCCAGTCCAAGTCGGCCACAGGGGTCCATCTGGAGGACCTCGCATCGCCGGAATGACTGAGGTGCAAGGGAGGCCAGGAGTTTGAGTTCTGAATTCTAAATTGCGGAGGCAGAGATCTGAAATGGGAGCGTGTCCCCAAACACAGAAAGGCTCTTCAAAAGATACTGGGCATCTATGCGCAGGAGAGAGGCTCCAGGAGTCCAACTAACTGATGGGCTCCCCCTCGTTGAGACGAACTGCACCGCTGCATCAGCGGAGGAGGATAAACTGGTGATGTGTGTTTTGCAAAAGTAAAACCCTGAGGCAGTTATCAACTCTGGAACAACACGAAATTGTGTATTAAGGAAATTACCCACAGTTGAAGTCTCTACTACAGACAGCAATTTCACTCAATCCTATTAATGTAAACCCAGAATACGGATTTAACCTTAACTTATGATCTCACAGGACAAGAAAGGGGAAGGGAACTGCACGGCAGGGCAGCATGAAGAGTTAACTTTTACACCGTGGAGCCAATAGAGTCTAAAATTGAAAACTGAGAACTAGCCACGGAGTCACGTCATTTACAAATATGGATTCGAGTGCCAGAACAACCCACTAAAGGTTGAAAACAAATGCTTCTAGGGAATAGAATTCACGGGCCAGGAGAGATGAAGTTCAACTGGGTATTTTTCGCAAGAAGCCCTGGAAAACTGTTTCCAAACTGCGCACACACTTGAAGCAGCATCGTTTACTTTTCAGAGTACGTGCCTCCTCCAGCAGACTGGGCCCTCAATGGCAAGTGCTTCGGGTCAAGCGAGGGTTCCACCGCAGACCCCCTTTAACACTGTTCACCTGCAGCCAAATGTCCAACCACCCTTAAATTTAAACCCGTGACGTTTTCACAGCACACAATCTTTTTTAAATAGAAAGAGCAAAGATCCTTCAGAACGAGTGAGAAAAACTCGTAAGAAGAGACGGTTGGGCCAACCAGATGGACCCCTGCGGCCCACGCACCAGAGGCCAACTGAGCAAAGCAGGACAGCAATGGTGACGGGAAAGTTCGCCAGCAGTGAGACGGGCATCTTCCCAAATAGGGTCTTCTAACTAGTCTGCTGAACGTCGCAACCATACGTTACCTATTAAGTGTGCACACCTAACAAAGCAATCAAAACATATATATTCACGCTCAGTTTTCCCAATGGCAGGTGAGTCACTAGTGTCCACTCGAATTTGCAACATTTCTCATTAGAATTACAGTAAGCTAATCAACTTAAAACAAGGTAAATCACCTGTCACCTCTCTACCTTTAAAAGAAATCATTTTACTTAATTCATGTGTGACTCTAGACTTCCAAGTAACCAATTTTTAATAGTCATATAATGCCAGTTGTACATATGCCATTAATGTAAGAACAATGTAATGAATACTAAAAACACCTCAAAAATAGTGCAAGGGGAAAACATGAAGGATGAGAAAATCTTGATCACGTATAGTGAATTTAATAGGTCTGATTAAAAGAAGCAAGAACATTATTAACTTTTCCTTTTTAACTTAAAAGATGTGTAGCAAATGATGCAACTTTGTAGAAAAAAAGATGCCCCAAAATGTGTTATCGGGGGCAAAATAACAGATAAAACTGGCAATAATCAGAAAAAGTGGTAAGAGGTGCTTTTTTTATATTCCCATTTATAAACGCAGCGGTCAGAGACCAACATAAAAGTCAACTATAACTTCATTTAAAGAGGAAAATAAACAATGACTAGGCTTGTATTCAAAATTTAACTTCTTTCTACATATTTCGATGTCATCATTCACCTCATTAAACACACCAGAATAAAAGTTCAGAGTGCTGACTATATTGTCTGGATATTACTTTAGATCTTGGGCAGGTTCCTATTTCTAAAAGCAAAACGCACGAGCAATGCAGGTCACAACAGCGAGTATCCGCTCTTCAGGTGCAATCGTGACCGCCACGGAGGGTGTGGTGTAGGAGGCACAGAGCTGCGCAACCTCAGAGGGGAGACAGTGAGCCTCAGAAATCACAGGCCCTTCCTGAGAGGCCCACTTACAAGAACAGTGTTTACAAACACACCACACTTCTGCCCCTCTTGACACAGGACGAGATGAGTAATGTTTTCCATTCTGGAAGCCTCGTATGGAGAGACAGTTTCTCTTAAAACATCAGGTGAGATCCAGGAGCCCTGCTGCTTTCTGAACTCACCCATCAAAGCACTCAAATGGACAAAGATGAAAAAAATATTTGGAGGTGAAAGAAAAAAAAAGCTAGATTCTATGCTTGTGCAAACTTAAAATGTGAAAGTTTCTGTAAACCTTTAAAGCCTAATTGAACTGCAAAGCACTCCTAGGTTCTACTTCTAGACCCAGGAAGCCCCTACCCCAAGATTTAGGTGTGATGCCACTCATTCCAGAAAGCCCGCTCCTCCACCCCATGCAGCTGGAGTGTTCACAGGCACATGCCCCAAGTCCTCTCTGCAGTGCTCAGCACACCAGCTTCTAAGTACCTGCCTACTATATGTTGCCGTGTATAATGTGCACTTTTTTGCCCAAATTTTTGAGGGAAAAATAAGAATGTGCATTACACGTGGGTATAGTGACTACATTCCACGGGTCTAATAATCCCGTGTACGATGCACACAAAACATGGGTGCTCATTATACATGGTACATATATATATGATATATATATAAAACATATATTATAACATATATACACATTATACAGTACCTTGCGTGTGATTCCACGAGTGTACTCTGAGGTCCCCCACAGTGTATGAACCATTAAAGACCTTAATAACATGTTCTTAATTTAACAAACCAAAAGCGCTGGCTGGTGTGACACCGTTGGTTGGAGTATCATCCCATGAAAGGAAAGGTCACGGGTTTGATTCCTGGTCAGGGCACATGCCTGGGTTACAATTCAGTCCAGGTCCGGGGGCGTGTAAAACCAACGATTGATATTTCTCTTTCACACAGATGTTTCTCTCCCTCCCCCCTCTCTAAAATGAGTAAGCATGTCCTCAGGCGAGGACAAAAAAATAAAATAAAATAACATCAAATCAAATGGATGTATGAGATACTGGTATTTACCTGAACCCCAAAGACCAATTTTTAAAACTCAGTAGAGATCTGCTATAATTAGAATCAACCTGTATTCACACATACATTCCAACACCCCCCTACTTCTCTCCTCCTACCCCACCTGGGGAGGACCCCTCCACACTGCCACAGCAGCAGGGAGGACACCAGTGCCTGCACTCACTTCGCACCATCTCTTCGCAGAGCCCCTTGGCACAAAGACCTGGCTACTGTCATCTCTGCGTCCCCAGGGACTAGTGCGGTGCAGAACACGCGGCGGACACTCAATGTCCGAGTTAAACTGGACGTGAGTAAACTCAACTTACAGTATGAACCGTTTCTCTTTAAAGCGGATCACTTTCACATAATTGTACTTTAAAAGAAAGCTTCATATTTACTACCATAAATAGAAAACCAGTATTACTTACCATAAATAGAACATCATCACAGAAATAAATGATATGAACATACTACAGAACGACTACATTCTAATGGGGTATAGATGAGGCTGTGAGACAACCTATCCTTTAGAAAATGACGAGGGCACGGGAGGGGCCGAGAAGTGTTAGGACCACGTTAGAGCACATTTCAGTTCACAGGAAAGACAAAGTGTAAGAGAACCCGTACCAGGTGACTCTGTGTTCTTGAATGGTCTTGCCTAGCCTTGGCGGGGCGTGTGGCTCGCACTGAGAAATGCGGGGCGGGGTGGTCTTTAACCCTGCGCTACCGGAAGAGAGAACAGGGTCTCCTCCCACTGCTCAGATGCTGAGTTCAGGCCAGCCACCTCACTGCTCGGCCTTCCCACTGGCACGGATCTGGGGAGAACTACATGAGGGGATCTATGGAAAGAGTTCGGTGGGATGCCCTGGCACTTGGCAGAACTTCAGTCCATACCAGACCAGCGTTAAGATCCTGTAATTCTGATGTAAAATGGTGCATCTACGGTGGAAACCAGTTTGGCAGCTCCTTAAAGAGTTCAACATAGAACTACCAAATGGCCTAGCAATTCCACCCCTAGGTGTACACCCCAAAAAACTGAAAACAAACCTTCAAATGAATTCTCACACAAATGTTGACAGCAGCACTACTCCACAGGAGCTAAAGAAGAAGAACCCCAAATGCCCATCACAGATGGACGGACAGACAAGCTGCAGTGTATCCAGACTACGGAGTGACGCTGGGCCGAAAACAAAGATGTGAAGCAACAGTACACGCTTGGAAACATGACATTAAGGAGGACAAACACAAAAGGTCATATGTTATGAGACTCCATTTATATGAAATGCCCAGAACAGGTAAATCCAGAGAGAGAAAAGGCCGACTGCTGGTTGCCAGGGGCTGGGGGGAAGCGGAAACAAGAAGGGAGTGCTTGCTGGGCACAGTGGCCTCACCTGGGGCGATGAAAACGACCGAGGCCCAGTCAGGGCTGACGGCTGCACGACACTGTGAAGGACCGAACGTCCCCGAACTGCACACTTTAAAACGGTTAATTTCGTTACATTTCATCTCGATAAAAATAACTGCTCTGATTCGAAGTGCGACAGACACAGTAAGTAACATTCAATTTTCAACTTAGTAAAGGTCACAGAGGACTTCCCATGAAGCTGATGTGCAATGTCAAAATGAGGCCACCTTAATTATAATCAGCCTTATTATTCAAAAAACTCCAAGTGAATTCTAGTCTCAGTGATGAGACGCATTCCAGTTTTACCAGAATCATGAGGTTCAGTGACAGCAAGGATCTGAGGTCTCAGCTCTGAAGAACCCGGTTTAACCCCCCCTTGCCTCAGTTTCCTCATCTGCAAATCAAGGACCCTAACACCTACTTCAGAAGGCCTTCATCGTGAGGGCTGAGTTAATCCACGTGAGAGAAGGAAAGCAGTGCCTGACACAGCATAAGCTCTCAGTAAGCACTGTTATTATTCATGAAACGAAGATAAATATTGATAGAAGCGTGACGAAGAGTGAGAGTCATGTACAAGTTCCTAGGGTAACACCCGGTACCACAATCGCTGTTATGATGATCCTCTAGTGACAATCTCTCGTCTTGCACAAACAAGAAAACAGGAGGAAGACGGTGCAGACGGTGATGAGGACGCCGAGGCAACATATACACGGAGGCACTAAATCCTGCAGTTTCTGAAAACTGACGATTACTGAGCTATCATAATCTTCAACTGGAATAAAGCACATGGCAGTTTCTTTTCATACACTCTAAGTTACAGTTCTTTCCGCCTGGGTGTCACGTTCATTGCGGGTGTGGCCATGACCTCCACCTCCGCAAACTAGGCTTTCTAGTTTGCTTTCTAGAAGCTTTCCAGAGGTGCTCTGGCCCCACGAAGCATGTGAAAATAATGTCTGCCGAGAAGAGTGGGTTCAGCTTACCGGAGTCACTTATGGAGAACTAAAACGTCACATTTAAGGTTGTCTCCCCATAAACAAACACCAACTTTTACAGAAGTCCAGGGTGAGTATGGATGTAAAACGTTTCCACACCAGAGGGCTTCAGGCCCACTGCACGGCCCCCAGCCTCCCCCACCAGGGCAAAACTCCCCGCCGCCCCTCAGAAGGAATTCTCTCCCCTCCGGTGCTCAGCCCCCCGCCCCGGAAAAACATCTGTTTTCTATAACCACCCCACTGACCGCCCGAGCTTTCCTCAGTAAGTGCTGCCAGACGACCAGGATGAGGACCACGGTCACAGCTGGTACCACGCTCCGGCCGAATCCAATCTGGCTACGATCTGGATTCTGGAACCTTTGCTCACCTCCCCTACTCAGTGTACCACACACAACATGAGAGAATTCAGGGGACGTCACCAGCCACGAAAGAAGTGGCAGCTGCCTCCAATTATTCAGTGGGGTGAGGACCGGAGAGAAGGAACACAAGCCCCTAACACTGCACACGCAGGAATGAGCAGCAACACTCTCTCAGCAGAAATTCCCGAGGATGCTAAAAGCAGGGTTACCGGGAAGGCCAAGTGGCTGTCGGCAGGCTTCCCACCGGATCAGAGGGGCTGTCAGACCTGGAGCTCAACCAGAAACAGGCGGTAGAGAAGAAGCCGCCTCTCTGCCAGCACAGGTGGCGGACTCGCCACTGAAACACGGGGACCTTGTGGCACGGGGCGCCACCGCTCACTGGCCGGCCGAGAGTGAGCACTCTGCCCTCCGCTAGCTCGCAGGGTGCCGCATGCGGCTCTGCATAGACCGTAGCAGGGCCGGCCGGGCCCGGCCAGCCCCTGCGGCCTGCCGCTTCCCTCCCCCAGGAGCCACGGGCGCCCCTCAGGTGGTGAGTGCTGTGGAGCAAACAAAACGGTGCAAGAGGTGGGCGTGGGCAATTCCACTCAAGTCAGAGAAGGTACCAGAAACCCACGGGGGAGGGAAACCTGAAAGGAGGGAGACAGCAAGCTCTGCAAAGACCTGGCGAGCGCCTTCCAGGCAGGAGGCAGAACACACGCGAAGGCCCAGAGGGAGGGGAGGCCGTGGGGGTGGCGAGGCAGGGGTGAGCCTGGGGACTGGGGGCAAAGTGGGAAGTCGCAGGAGCGGGGCCACGGCCTGCCTTCCACCTGTGAAAGGCCCACTCCAGCTGCTCTGCTGACGCAGACTGTGGGGCAGCGATGTCAGGAGTCCACGGCGGTGGCCCAAACAGGAGGTGGTGGGGCTGGGCCCCAGGGTCCGTCCAGGCGGTGAGAAGCACTCAGTTTCTGAATGTATTTCGAAGGAAGAGGCCAGGGCCTAGCAGGCAGTAGGACAAAAGGGTGACTTTGAACTCTGGCTATGCCAGCAATGGATGGAGCTGCCACTTACTGAAAATGCAGGTGGAGAGATACGGAAGAAAAATTTTTACACAACAGAAACTGTGGAACCATCAAGAATAATTCTGTGTCCTCTACCAAAATTTATAGCCCTGCCTCCACATTCTAGAATTCAGAGCTCGATGCACAGCCCCCCGTGCAGCTGAGAGGCATCCGGATGACCGGAACTCTCAGGCAGACCGACCACAGCTGACTCTGATTTGGAACTCCGCACGCGGCACACTGCTCGCTGCCTGTTTTCTGAGGCTCTGGCGCCAGCAGATGAATCTCAGTCCCTCTGCCTCAGGCTCCGTTCTGAACACTGTTCCCCGCATGACCTGCTGCGTGTGGGAAGTGGTCTGTGACACACCTGAGGTCACGGAGACAGAGCCCATGTCACCAGGTCAACACTCGTTCCGCAACTCAGCCAGAGACACCAGTGAGAAGGCAGGCGGTTCTCCCTGGCTGCCCTGGGGACTTGAAAAGGAATGTGGCCTTTCCTTTTCTCTCCCAACTGTGAAAATTTGGCCAGCTACTGGGCAACAAGATTTTCTCATCTCCAAGACCCATGAGGAACAGCACAGGACTTACAAGTAGGAAGCAGAGAAGGAAAATCTTACACCTGCATGGAGTCCACAACACTGAGGAGAACCTCCAAAGACATAAAACGCTAAAACATCTAGATTATTGGGATATCTGATAATCTTATGGGAAATTTAACATAGTAATAAAAGGAAAAGAAGTCTCCTTTTTGGCTGACCTTTCCAACGAGTATTCTGAGGTCATCTAGCCCACGGGCCAACAAGTATTCTGAGCCTTTGCTTCCGTTCTCTCTGGAAGCAGTGATGAGGCTGGTGATGAAGGCACAGGTGACCCTAACGTGTGGCAATGGGAAACTTTCTGAGGCAGCTCAGCCAGGGGTCCCCCGCCTGGCACACGCTTCCCCACCGCCCTCCCTGGGCCCAGCTGCTGCAGCCACCCAGTGGGCTCTTCTCAGTCTCCAGACCAGAGAGTAAAAGTGAATGACCTCAGCAATGACAGCTTTCTGCCTTTTAATTCTACTTCCATTTTCGGCTATTGATACGACTCTTACTCTGTTTCTGAATGTCTGAAGTTTTAGAGAACCTGACATGGACTTCTGACTAAACCTGAAGAGCCAAGTTCACAGTTTTTTTAAAGTATGTTCTTAATAATTCAATACCTATAAAGGGAGACTGATTTGGTTAATTCTGTAGACTACAGTCTGTTTTCTAGGGTAAGCACACTGCTTCCTAGGGTAACTCCTGGCATTGCAGTCGATGGCAAAATTTTGGCTTGGGGCTACATAAGTAGGCAAGGGATATTCAGGCCACATGGGACCCACTGACCACTCTCAGGTCTCTGTCTTAGGGTTTCCAGGGAACGTGCAACACCTGGCTGGCCCCACGGGGGAAGCTCCACTTGAAGCCAAAGAAGCCCGAACTGGTCGAGCACCCAGCAGGGAAGGCATCCACACGGCTGCTGAGAAGGCGAGGCTGCCTCCTCCCTTTCCCCTTCCCGCTCCACCCGTCTTCTTCCTTATCTCCCTCTCTGCTGAAGTGCTTTTCTAACTTCATTCACAACTACTGTTCACCCTTTAAAGTTACTTTTCAAAATTATACGGACAAATGGCTTTAATAAATGTGTTACATATACAAATACGCCAACTGCCATAAAGAACTTTTTATCAGAAGAATTTAATTTTCATCTACTAATGTGAAAGAAAAAAGCTACCTTTACCCTTTAAAAAACTTGTTTTAAAATAAGAGAAAGTGTGCGCGAGCCATCCAGCTCCCCCCATGAGGGTTAAAGGAGTGACAGTGACGGCACAGAACACAAACCCCAGACCTTCTCTGCACTCAGACTCCTTGTGCACAGCAGACCCCAACGCCGCGCCGTGTCCGCTTCTCTCCGAGCTGCTCTGAGAGCAGCAGTGTGTGAATGAGTAAGTGACTACCCGATCTCTCTCTGCCGCCCTTTGTAACTAACTCCAAGAAGAGTCAGCATCTCAGTCTGAAGGTTTTCTACATCCTAAAAAGGACAGACTACATCCTATGTGTCTGGCATACACCAAGAGTTTGAAGAAAACTTTCACTTTAAAATTAATAAAATTAAAAGTTGGAAAATAATGTATTGCACTAATTGCAACAACTTGCTAATCTTCAAAGAAGATACAGTTCTTTCACTTTTAGAAAGGATTTTAAAGAAATTGGGTTAGTAGTTATATTAGTACAAACTGTCAGGCATCAATCCATACATTTCAAAAGACTATTATCTGAAATGACACTACTCTACCATATAAAACTGAAATGAAAAGACATTAGCTTACTACTATTTTAAAGAAAAAATCCAAGCTGGGAGATCTGGCAGTCCAATCCCTTCCGTCGGCAGAGGAGCAGTGAGGTCCAGGCTTTCCCACCATCGCACAACGATTATGTATCGATGGGCAAAGACTACACTGTCCCAACTCCTGGTCCCAGGAACTTCAGGGCAGAGGCAAGTTCCTGGCTCACTGGGAAGGGCCCGGAACGAGCAGCCAGGGGTGCAACACGGTATTTAGTTAGGAACCTGCTCTCGGGTTCTGACTTACTGGTCTTTCTCTGGTACCTGACTGTTAACCCCAGGTGAGCAGTGAAGTCGCCTGTGCAGCTCAGAAAAAGGCAGCAGGGGCCTCTACACTCGGGCACCACTGACATGGGCATCCGTCCCTGGGGTGTGTGAAGCACCTAAGGAGGCTCTGACACTGAGCAGAGCTTGACGGTCACAGGCCTAAGATATGCCACTCTGTCACCTGAAGATTCAACTTATCTTCTGGGACTTTGGTTTGTTTTTCAAGGAGCACTGAGGGAATATGGTTGGTTGACTTTACTGGTATCAGCTGTTAACTTTATTCGAATTGTTTAAATTTTAACATAAATATCATACTTCCTATTTCTTTGGTAAAAACAAATAAATCAAGTTTATTTAAAATATACTCAAGAAGCCCCAGCTGGTGTGGCTCATGGGTTGAGTACTGGCCTGGGAACTGAAAGGTCATGGGTTCGATTCCCAGTCAGAGTGCATGCCAGGGTTGCAGGCCAGGTACCCAGCTGGGGGTGCAGGAGAGGTAACTGATCAATGTTTCTCTCCCACTCTTTCTCCCTCCCTCCCCCCTCTCTGAAAATAAATAAGTCTTTCAAAAAAAAAATATATATATACTCAAGTAATTCTAATGCTACCTAAAACATACTTGAAATTAACATCTCAAAAATAAAAATAACAGAAGAGCTTAACAGATATTTTAGATTTAAAGTCTATATATGTAAAATATATAAATGAAAAAAATAGTATAAGCTACCAGCAGAGAATAAGTACTGTATCCTGAATATAATTAGAATATCTAAAACGATGTAAATGTTCACATGTGTATATGTAAACTTCCTAACATAAAAGCACCTTTCCAAACTAAAACAAATTATCTGACATTTTCTTATTTTTTTAAAAAAAGGTTAATGTTTAGGAAAAAGGTTAGGATTTTAAAATTTTTATTTAACTCAAAATGCGATCTCTTTTAATACACCTCTACTAAGAATGTGTCATTGAATGCTTCAAAATGTTCAAATCCAACTTAACAACTAGTTAAGTATTCCAGAAATTTAAATTTTAAGGAGCAAAAAAAAATTACCATATCTACAAATCTCTTGAAAAACATTTTCTTGGTACTGAACTCCATCTACAGGGAACTTTGGCATCAGAAGCAGCAGCATCTGCCGTCAACTTGGAAGCTGAAATGTGAGGTGTGAATGTATTTTGTTGGTAAACCATAAATACCTTCGTGTTCACTGATGAAGAACAACCAAGGAAATCAAGACAAAATGTGGCCAACAAAAGGCCATTAGTTATACAAACCTGCACCCGCTGAAAGGACTCCAGACATTCCAGGTGCACAAGCGAAGCAGCTCGGCTCGGAGTCCCTCAGTGAAGAACAGGCGTACGGAAACGCACCGGAATCAACGGTGAACGAAACCTCACAGCGTTCGCTGTTTTAGTGGCCTCCACTGTTCTGACGTGTCACGCGTACGTATATCTATACGCAGGTAAGACACGTGTTTAATATGTCATCTACATGCATGTACAGATAAATGTCACTACACTTCGATGCCACTGCCACACGAAGTTCTGTCTCCCGTCCATGTGTGCAAGTGAGCGCATGCACACGCGAGCACAGGCGGGCAACTTCCAGTGAACACGAACTACCAAAAACTGAATCTGAGCGTCAGACAGACACTAGGCGCCCATTCCTTTCCATTATGTTGTCACGCTTTCCTTTCTCACCCCATCACACCCAATCACACTCCTTAAAAACAGGACGCCCAGGCTTTTGTCGGAGGGAACAATTGGGCCCTGACCATCAGGCTCCCATGGGGACCCAGAGACCGAGCCCAGAGTAACACTTCACCTCGACAGACCCTAAACTTGGGCCGTCCTCCCTGCCCACTCGCCCTTACTTCGAGGAGACACTGTTCAAACTGGATGACAACGTAATTCCAATTATGAAAGTAACACGGGGGGGGAGATCCTAAAACTTGCCTCAATAATCCCCCCAAAACATTTATTTTAGCCACACAATTGTAATGACTGTCTCTTTGTAGAAACAGCTGCTGCCAAAATAGATATTTGCATTAAAAGAAGTATTTTGACTGTTAAGATGGCACCAGATAGAATGCTTATGTTCTGAAATAAATATTTTACACAAAATATAGCAAAACAGACATACCCAAAGGGTGTAAAAGATAAAAGCAAATAAAAAATACTTACTGATTCTTAAAATGTTTAAAAAGAAACTCATTTTTAATTCCATTTTATTTAAAGTGTTAAGTACAGATATTACCTTATCAAAAATAACAAATTTCTATGTAATTTTACCATGCTATCTTTCAAAACAACAATTATATTCTATGTTCTTGTTGTTGTAAAGGTCCTTCACAATACGGATGTGTTTTTAAAAACTAAAAAAGTCCTCTTTTCCCATCAGAAAAGCACTCATGAACTTAAGTCTCTCCCTTTGCCCTCTCTCCCTTTCCCTGGTTTTATGCCAGCAGGCATTGGATTATACAAACATCTGCAACAAGGTAAGGATAGTTAAAATATCGACCCAATAACCCTAATAACTCAAGAAAAATCTCAGATTACAAAATCTGCTCGACACAAATAAATATACCTTTGTTTCTGTAGCCAGTTCTCCTGGGTGCTATTTCACTTAGGGCAAGCCACACTGGCCTATGTATACATTTACGATCACAAAGGACAAGGAAGATGAAACAAAACATTTGTTTCTCTGATCCAGGAAAGGATAACTTGCTGTCTGTTTTTAAAATAATCAAAAAACTAAGAAAGAGTCAGAATCTAGTACCCTTAAAAATTATACATTCTCCGTGCAGTTTTGCATTAGATGAAGTCTGCCAGTGTAACTTCTTTCTGTTAACCATCCCCAGGTTAGAATTCTAGGAGCCCAGAGGCAGAACATTCTCCACGGAAGCACCAAACACTCATTTCCCCTCTCAGCTCCATAAAAACCCAAGCAGACTAGTTTTTAGGGCTCCATGCAAAACTCATCTGTTTAGCCGTGTATTTGCTAAACATGTTAGTGTGGGAGAATCAGTAAGAGAAAAGACCACAAATCTTGTTCCATTCAGTTAATAAATATCAAAATGATGTACTACTATCACATCATGCTTCAAAGGCCCAGTCAGGAAAGTATTTCAAAAGTAAAATTATCACCATATAAATCAAGAATAGCCAGGTGAATCAGACCTGACCTTGAGTGGCCAGCTCCTCTCCTGCCCCTCAGAGACAAAAAGTAAGCAGTGATACCACCCATGTTCAGTATCCTATAAGCACCGCAGTTCTTTCTAACAGAACTCATTTAAAATTCCTATCACGGGAGAAGAATGCCAGCCAGGAATCAAACTGCGACCCTGAGCCAAAGACAACTTACCACTCAGCTTGTAAGTGGGCAACGTAATTTACAAACTTGAATTCCTACATTTCAATCCTTTGCAGAAATACATACGCAATATTAAATGAACTGGATTCAGCTCATTAGAGGCTCACAAACCAAACCAGAAAGCTTTGGAGGCCGCCCAAAGCAAAATCATGCCTAGGTGGTGATGTCCACTCAGTAAAAGCCCAATGTCGTCATCGTCATCTTTCAACTTTGTCCCTGAAGAACATTAGCAGCCATGAGTACAAGATTCTGACAATCACATCAATACCAGGAGAAGAGGAATGCATGCAGCAGCCAGTCACTGGGCCAGGACTTTGGGGACAAGTCTGTAATTACCCAAAAGTCACAAACAAAGCAACTCACCGAAAATCCCTCGCCAATAAACACAGGCTAAAACTAACAAAATAGGTATGTTCTAAAGACCTGTACCTAAAATTTGGCTTCTTTTCTATGTCAAAGCCTACACCTAACCAATCCTATAACCTTGCTGTGATAAAAACTGTGTGTCCCTGCACATGGTACACATACTCAAAGGGGCACGCACAGTCAGGGTTCGCCTTTTCGATTTCAAAACACTAATGAAAAGGTGAAAAGCGGTGAAGGTTTTTTTAGAACCACCACTTATGATGAACTGAAGTGAGCTGGACATTTCACAGCCAGGGACTCAGTTCCTCGCAGGCACAGCACTTCCCTTTCGTTATTAGAAAGACCTGTGCTTAGAATCAGCCATTTCTTTTGGTTGGCAGTAAAATACCTTATCTAAAGCTTCAATTAAAAACTTGCTGGAAAGAAAGGACTCACGGACATGGACAACAGTGTGGTGTCTGCGGGGGTGGGGGTATGGGTGGAGGTTGAAGAGGGTGTAAGGGGGATAATGGTGAGGGGAAAAATACAAAATAAAATATGAAAAAAACGCTTTTTAAAAACTTGCTGAAATACCTGGTAGGTAATCATCGATCTGTCCCTTTAAATAAATGCAGCAGTTATTGGGTTTCATAAGCACATGCGAGCTGCAGGGAGAGAATGAAGCCATGAAGCCAAGAGCACCAAGGCTCCTCTTAAGTGCCTGGAATGTGTCCTCTACTTTCAGCCTTACACGTCTTGGGGAGAAAATAATGGGGAGAGAATACTTGGGGAGAAAGTATTCACCCTTCACACGCCTTCTCCAACTAGAGTCCCACTTGGGGACTGCAAATTAAACCCATGTCACAAACTTCTAAGACCTGAACGCACTCAGAGAAACAGATACAGGGGCATCCAGCGGAGTGCCGGGCACGCACCTGTTGAAATGACTTTCCAACTTCACGTCAGGAAACACAGTGGAGAGGGAAGTACGCAGGCAAGAAGGCCCTAGCATCTGCTCCTCTCCGCTGGACCTGCTACTTCTTACCACCTCTTTGCCTCTCCTCTCTGTGCCAAACGAAATCAGCTATTGGACAGAGCAAGGGCATCAGCGGCTGGTTGGCTGGGCCTCCTCCCCTCAACCAAGGGCAAGTCGGCTTTAAAGTAAAAAAAGGGAGAGAGGAAAATCATGACTCTTCCCTTACTTTTCAACCCATTACAAATTATCTCCCTCTTACAATTAGCAGTCTCAATGAAAGATTTTTACTCAAGATAGTAAAATATTGCTGGAAGAAAGGAGTGATGTTGAAAAAAATTAAGAGTACAATTAAGTCTGCAACTGACTGCTAGACCTCTGAGTGGCCAATGTTTCATAAACAGGGGTGAGGACCTCCAGCACTGTGAGGGCCGTGGAGAGAACCAAGAGCAAGGCCTCTACGGCCAACTTACTTCTCTCTCTCCCTACAACCACCTAAAAGTAAAAACGTCACCAACGGAGAAGCAGCAAGGTAGAGAGGAAAGGCAACATTCGGTCTCGAAAAGAGAGAGCCGAGATGCACCTTCCCCGGGAACTTGCACTGCACAGCTCTGCAGCGCGTCAAGTACGATGTGCCTATCACTCTCTGATCCACCTGAGGGGGCGCAGAAGTGCCAGCCAACGTTTTCATTTCCACAAAGGGCTTCTGCTCAAACACGAGGGAGAACTTCCTGAGAGACATCCTGGGAAACCCTGGAGTGGGTTACAGTGACACTGTGGAAACACCTCTGTGGAGGCAGTCGGCTGCCCAGGGCACCAGCCCAAGGCCCCCAGGGTTAAAGGGTGCGAGTTTATAAATAAGCCTTCTGGTGTTCCTAGTCACAAAACACCCTGAGAAGTGACAATCCAATTTACCCTTTCCAAACTTCATGCTTCCCCTGGCCAACGCAACAAGGACATGCTCTCCAGTGTCCAAGAGACTGTAGGTTTGGTGCCGATAGAAGGCTGATAGTCATTTAAGGGAACTCCAACCACTTGATTCTAGAGAAAAACACTGGGTCTTGAGAACAGGAAACATCTTTCTTGTTTGTTTTAAGTATAAACATGGAAATCTAAGAAAACAGGTACGCATCAAACCCTCTTCCGTGAAATATAGAAGTCCGTTTCGAAAGCGACAGGAGAACCCGGCCCAGTGTGGCTCAGCAGGCTGTGCACTGCACTGCAGAGCAGAAGGCAGCGGGTGTGACCCCAAGTCAGGCAGGACACATGCCTGGGTCAGGGTTAGGGTTTGGCCCGGCTGGGGCACGGACGGGAGAGGCAGCAGGACCAAAGGCAACAGATCGATGTTTCTCTCTCATATCTCTGTTTCCCTGTCTTTCTCCCTCCCCTTCCCCTCTCCCTAACAATAAAATCTTTTTTTAAAAAAAGGTATAGGATAAATAATATGTTAAGAAATAAAAAGCAAAGTAACTTTTTGGGAAACTAAAAAAACCTTTTTAGGTTGATGCTGTCTTCATGAGAAAGACCTTTAAATAATTTAAAACTTTGCCTTAGGAAGTCAATGCACAGCTCGAAATCGGACATAGTCTGACACCAGAAGTGGTTCAAAGCCAAGTTCACTTTGAGGCCAGGATCTGTATAATTTGCTGCAAAATGATGACAGGACACACCTTTCAGATGTGGCTGGTTACACTGGCCTTCTAGCAAACAGGCTTTTTGTTCACTTCGTTCTAAAAAGATCACCTTTCCTGCTTCAAAAGAATGAGAAAAAAATATATACCTGTGACTACTTGAAAAAAAAAAACAACTGCACATTTTTTAAAAAGCAGAAGACCAGTGAAATGTCCCCTGGTTCTCTCAACACTAATCCTAGGTGGGCCGCGAGGGACGACTGTCGCCAGTGAGAGGAGGGGCCGGAGGGAGGAGCAAGGAGCACAAACCTGCTGCTGCGGGTACTGCATCCCGCCCATGGCCCCCGGGGCGCGGCCTTGGACGCCCACGGGGTACCGCTGCGGGCCGGGGGCGCCGTAGGGACCTCCGGCGTACGGGCTGCTCTGCTGAGGCTGGGAGTGAGGGTTGCTGCCCATCCCATACAGCTGAGGCCTCTTCATCACCATGGGGTCCATGGGGCTGCCCTGTGAAGGAATACATGAAGAAGGAGGCTTATTACGTCAGTATTTATCACAAAGGCAGAAAGTTTGCTATGCTAGCATATACATTAAAAACGCAACTATCCTTTTGGAAATAGTAAAAACAAAGATCTGACAAATAAAAACCCAGAAATTCATTAAGAAAAATACTTAGATGAATACAAGACATTTTATTTTTACTTTTAGGAAGGTTTTAACCATGAAGAGGGATCCTGCGTAAAGAACACAGGGAAAGATTCTGCATCCTAAGTGGGGAGGGAGCATCTGCACCTACAGTCCCGTTGAGCGCAGAGAAATGAGCGTGATGGTGAATCTCTCTCAGCTCCTTTAGCTTGCTAGGAATAGAGGCAAAGTATACTGAGTGGTTAGGAACGCTTTCTGACTGCAAAGTATTCTTAGAACTGCTTTATTTTAGACCTGAGTCTGCAAGTCCTTATCAAACATTAATGCATCTGAGTGCTGATTAGAAAGTGAAAGGATAGATTTTAAATAATACACAATGTCTAGGGTGAAAATGTTCAAAAACCACTAGTGCCCATGAATGAATGTATAAGCACCCAGACCATGAGTCACAAGCCACCTTCCCTACGTAAGTAAGCAACTTACCAAACACAACCAGTTCAAAACTAGAGTTTAAGTTTTATTTTTGGCTCAGTGAGTCAGCCATGGGCCTCAGGGCCAAGGCCATTCCGGAGAGTCAGAACCAGAGCCTTGGCCTGGGCTTTCACTCCCCGGGTGCTTGAAAGGAGCAATGCGGCGGGTGGGGCAGCCCCTCCACGCTGGCTACAAAGGCCTGCAGCACTCATCCAACAGGTGGTAGGTCCTTCCTTCCAAAACCGTATGGTGCTCCCTACTGTGTGCCAGACTCTCTGTTCACACCAAGTTCACAGACACTCTCAGGAAGGATTGAGGATTCACAGGATAAACGAGAAGAAACGAGGTTCAAGGTGGGGAGGGGTAAGGCGTAGAGTACCACAAAGCAGAAGAAAAAGCATAAAGCACAGGCTCCGGGGAGATGCCAAGCTGCCTGGCACATGTGTGGAAACACAGCAGTTTAGATCCAAACCAAGCAGGAATTTGCAGAGAAGCCACTGAAGCTGGCAGAAACCAGGACACATAAGGCTGAGCCTTACATGCCATTTTAAAGGCTCCAGGTAGTACCTGGGGGATGAAGAGAGAGCTGCAGTCAGACCCACCTCTTGGGAGGCTGGCCTCTCAGGCAGCGTGGCTGGAGCCAAGGTGGGCAGCCACAGCAGGCAGGACAACTGAGGTCCTGAACTGGCAGCAGCAGGGGACCAAGCGAGCCCAACCTGAAGTCACAGACGGAAATGCAGCACAACTTGGAGACTGAGTGATAAAAGAGCAGAGTCAAGGGTGGCTTCACGGACAATAGGACACCATCTGAGACAGAGCACGCAGGGGTAGTAAAAGCCGATCAACCCTCTCCCCGGAAGTGGGAGCCTTCAGTATTCCACACGTGAGATTTGAGGTTCCTATGGGAAATCCAGGTGAAACTCTCCAGAAGGGAGAGACACAGTGATTTCCAGCTAGGTGGCCAGGTGTGAGCTGGAACAATAACTAAGGAAGTCAGCACACAGAGGACAGATGCCCCTAGAGGGCAGCGACCTCTTCTGTTTTACTCACCATTGATCACCGGGAGGGAAGTCAAACAGTGCTCGTGGCCCATAGTAAATGTTTAATAAATACTGGATGAATTAATGAACAGGAAACATGTAAAAACTCAAAATTTTATCCAGGAAGAGTATGTGGAAAGATAATAACCAGTAGAGGACAGCTCTAAAAAAATATCACCATTTAAGGAAGAAGGAAAAAAAATAAGTGCACCAAGAGACCAGAAGAGTCTGAAAACGCAGTCAGATCTCCTAGGAAGAGTGGTGTTCTGCAGAGAAGGAGGTCACGTGCAGCCCAGGTGTGTGGCAGGTGAGGGCTAGCAGCTGTTGCTGTACTGGATGACTAGGACGTTGCTGCTGACCTTGGCCAGGGCAGCCTCGTGGCAGAGGGGAGGGTGGAACCGGAAAGACAGGAACTGGGGCGCACAGGGGAGGTGAGTGAGGGGGGCCAGGGCTGCAGACCAGCTGAGGAAGCGAGAACTACCAGGCCTGCCTCCACCTACACCCGACCCAAGGCTGCATCAGTCTCTGCCTGTCTTCCTTCTTGGGGTTGTCCTGGTGCTCATTCTAGTGACGTGATGAATCCATTTGCCCCACGTTAACTGACTATCTATCTACTGTGCACACTGGCCAGGCACAGGAGGCATAAAAGTAAGTGTCAGTGGCTGTCCCAGAGAAGGGAACAACTCACTGAAGGAGAGGGGCCGAACGAAGACTGCAGTGCCATGCAGGAGACCCGACCGGACACCCGAGGCCCTGACGGGCGCATCGTGATGGGTCTGCGATGGGTTTCACCGAGTCTGCCCAGGCAACACAGCTGAGCTCAGTCCTGGGGACTCACGGGAGTCTGCCAGAACTGAGCTAGTGGAGTGAAAACACGTGCACGCCAAATAGTTCTGCTTCAAATTCACAATTCCATGGGATTTTCACATGTTCCTTTCACCAGTCAAGAAAAATTGTGGACTTAACAATGACAAACTGTTGAAGCCACATACTGATGTTACACATGTGCCGACTTCACATTTCGACATACAAACATTTATGTTGATAAGACATATCGTATAACTAAAATCGAGGACTAAGAATCATATTTTCCCAGAGTGATTTAAATTAGAATTTATGCCTAAAAAAAGAAAACTATAATTATTTTCCACACTTGGCTGCAAAATGTAAAGTAAAACCTTCTATGAAAGTGTGAGAATCAGGGCTGAGCTGGTGATTTCAAACCCCACGGAGTAAATGGCTAGCCTACCGCAAGGTCGCATACATCTGATTTCAGGCTAAATTTCCAACACAGGCCCTGAGGCAGCCCTGTCTTCACACTCTGTCTGGACTAGCCAGAGCACGGGGAAGGTCTGCTTACTTCACTTTAAATGCTGCACAATCAAAACTGTCTAAATTAAAGCAGAAACTTAAAATGGGAAAATGACGGGAACGTCTACACCTTAGTGCTCTAGATAACAGCACAGCAAACTCATCTTATCAATGACTGAAACTGTCCTGCGGGATCTGTTTCATCACGGCCATAAACTCTCGCAGTCCTACTTAAAATTCAGTTTAATTTGCACCCATGTCAAAAAATGTTAGCCTAACCCTGAGATTTCTCAAGATCGAAAACATGAAATACAGATTATCTGTAACCCTCAAAATGCATCTAACACCTTTCAGTGAGACTTCAGATATGAAAACAGATACTTACATAGTACAAATTATCTAATTTTAACCATCCCTCCTTTGGCCCATTATTAAATATTCACCCACAATCCAAATCCATCCCCTGTGTGCTCTTGCTATTTTTAACATAAAATACATACAACTGCAGGATCTCAACCCCTGCTTTTTTGCAAGTTATCTCCTGAAAGAAACCAAAGACCAAATCAAGTCTAAGACTTTTCCAAACACATAAAAGGCAACTCACTTCTCATATTCACATCTAACCCCACACAAAATTTTTTAAAGACTTTATTTTCAGAGACAGGGAAAAGGAGGGAGAGACAGATCAATGTGTGGTTGCCTCTCACACCCCCTACTGGGGACCTGGCCTGCAACCCAGGCATGTGCCCTGACTGGGAATCAAACCACCGACCCTTTGATTCACAGGCCAGCACTTAGTCCACTGAGCCACACCAGCCAGGGACAAAATTTTTCTATTCCTGTCATCTACCCTTCTGTTGATATATCCCAGAGTGTCTCCACTATCACGTCTCACACGCAGCTTCTACTGTATCAGAGACATCATTCACATCAATAGCCCTCAAATACTTTTCTCAATACATTATCCCAAACATGTTTTTCCTTTGTAGGTATCATTTCACGTCTGCTGCATTTTGAGTTTCAATTACGTAAAATAAAACAAGTGCTTTGCAGGCCTCAATATGGACCACCTATTTTCAAAGAGCCCTTAACATACCTATGGGTTATCCATCATACACACATATGCACACACATGTGTGTGAATTATATGTTATACCTCTCTCAGAGGCACATGGATGTATGAGTTATAGGTCATCCATCACTCTCTCTCACTCACTCACACACACACACACACACACCCTTTCCTGGATCTCCCTCTGGGGAGCTGCCACTGCTTCCTCTGCTCTCCAAAAGCCTCAGAAGGTTTCACATCCCTAGGACTGTAAATGAGGAGGAGTACAATGCAGACTTTTCAAATCTGATTTGGAATATAGAGTCTATATACATTAGGTAGCACAGTTAGGCTGTACTCTAAATTAAAAAGATTTTTAGAGGCTGGCCTGGGAATCCAGATACCCTTTTAAAGGTTATCCAAGTTTAAAAAAAAAAAAATCACTCTCAGTATGCTTTAGCTATACTTGACTCTTTTTACACTTACCCTTCATTACCAGTCTTTCAGCATATGCCTACACGTCTTTATAATAAAGAGATGTATCTAACTGCATTTATTCCTAAATATCAAGTTAAGGAGATAGTTTATTAGTCATCTCCTTCACACATATAACATTTCACAATTGTTTCCACCCTGTTCCTTAAACCACACACTGAAGAAAAGGCATTACAAAAACCCACAGACAGAAGAACTGTCACAGCTCTCTATCTACAATCACAACCTCTTCAGCAGGGGCATCAAACTCGTTTCCACCGGGGGCTACAGCAGCCTCATGGTTGCCTTCAAAGGGCTGAATGTAATTGCAACTCCTTAACAGTTAAGGAGTAGTTACATTTATACAGTCCTAAAATTATTTCAGCCCTTTGAAGACAACCACGAGGCTGATGTGGCCCCTGGTGAAAATGAGTTTGACGTCCCTGCTCTGTAGTATCTGGATTAGGCAAGGGCTTAGAGAAAGAAATTTTCCCCCTGTGAACCATTATTTGGGAAAATGTTCTATCTGAGCACTAACTAAAAGCTTTTGAAGTGATATTTCAGTACCTATAAAACAGTTTTGCCCAATGTAAGCAAATGAGTATTTGAACTAGCAGGTAAAACTGCTACTCTTTCTGAGGGATAAGTCAAGAAACTTTGAAGATCTAAGAACTATATCTACTCCAACTCTAATACTCTCTCTCAAATAGGGTAGGGGTAAGATTCACCCAGATGTGTCCACAGCTACATGAATGCTAACCCTGAAGGGAGGCTGCGTGGTCTCAGGGCAAAGCACGGACTTTGGATCCACAGTGGATGCATCCACACCCTTGACCCCCCTCCACTTAACTACCACTGGGTGCCCTGAACACACTGCTTGTTTCCTAGTTTTCTCACTCACTAAATGGGAGAGATAATACCTACCTAACAATTATTGTGAAAATGAAGTTAGAACTATAAAGGATCTCTGAGCCACTTACTAATTGCTTAAAGAAGAAAACTGAAACTACCCAAGTAGTCAATGATTTCAGAACGTGTGACGAGCTGTAACATATCAGCACAGCAGAATGTGCAGAGACATGGAGAAACACCTATAAAACAATGTCAGGTGTGCAAGTGACGTGCATGAGTTACAGCTATATGGAAATGAGGCTGATAAGCGCTCAGAGCCAGCCACAGTGACCTGTACGCAGTGGCTGTCATATTGTGAAGCAATCTACGTTTACTTTTCTGTGATGCTAAATATAACTGAAATGCCTCTGGTTCTTTCCCAGGCACGCTCCGAACACCAGTGTGGCACTCTGTGGGGTGAGGGCGGACCGGACCCGGCTGTCCCACCCTCGCCCTCCTCTGCACCTGCACCCGCACTCCATGCACACACAGCACTCACGAGCCAGGACGAGCAGCTGGTCCTCCCCCGAGGCTGCTCCTGCGCTCCTCTCGGCCTCACACCAAGCTCACTCAGTCCTGGTTCAAGACCACGGAGCTCCTCCCTGCACCCTACCCCAGGAACACCATCCATGGAGGGGGCCTGCCTGCAATCTCTCCTGTGCTGCTTTAGCAGGCTTTTGGGTTGCCTTGAATAGTCACTTAATTCATGTACTGTTTTTCCACTTTTCGTGTGTCATTCCTTACCTCCCAAGCAAACTAAAATGGCAATGTCCGAGCTTTGTATTGTTTATGTGTGCCTTAGTTTACAGCACAAATGACTTAGGCGGCTGTGGTGATGCACTTGGGGACTGATGGCTGATCATATCTGTGTGTGATGTTCTCAAAAACAAAACATTGAGATCAGTAACCACTTTCTACGTCACTAGGAACATGCGTGTACAGAGAAGACACGTGGAAGTTCAGTAACAGAACAAAATTCAACAGCCACAGTCAGTTCTCCTCATGGCACTAAAATCAGTTCAGGCCAGAAACAGGCGCGGGGGCACCAGAGACTCCTCCCTCCTTTGAGAAAGAGTGCAAATTCCTCTTCGAGCCAGAAAGTGCCAAGACTCTCGGTTTCCACGGTCGCCACGAGCACAGAATCCAACTCCCAAAGAAACTTTCACAGCCCAGATGATGGAAGGGAGCCGGGGACTGTGGGGCCGCCCGGCACTGCAGCGCAGCGGCGGGGCTGACACTAAACACAAACCCCCGACTTGGGTCCTGCCCTGCACCGTACAGAGCGTGTATGCCGATCAGGGGAGGGAGGTCGGGAAAATGCAGCCCAGCATCCACAGCCACTGGGCTTTCTGCGCGTACCGAGGGCAAAAGAGCACCTGTTGTTAAGAGAAACTGAAACACTGGAAGTCAACACACTCCAAGTCCTTCTGTTGTCAGTACAAGAGTATTTGCCACGTTCTGCCATCATATGGGAAGGACCGAGAGGTGGAAGTCTAAGATACTAGAAAAAAACAAAAAGGCCTTTGGTTGTCAGCTCGAAGGACCATCCAATCACCGCAGCCTCTAACCAGGATGTCCTTCACAGCATGAGAGGAGGGCAGGGAGGGGCCAAAACGCTCCCCTCCCGACTCGTCGATTGGTCTGGTTTGGGTTTTAGTTTCTTTAAGGCAAGTTAAAAAGAACATGTATTTGTGGGGCCACAGAATGAAATCTGAAGAGGGTAAAAATGGGATTATGGGAAATTTTCATTTACACAATTTTATCTGAAAGAAACATGTTTTGACGTACAAGTATAAATTAAAAAGCTTGTTTTCTACATGTACAGTATCATTAAACAGGCATAGAACAAACATTATTTTTTCCTAACTATACTTTAAATTTTATCCTAAATCTAAAATATTTCCGGATTTTTGTTTTTCAGAATTAAGATTATCCATAAACTACCAATAAAAAGTAACAATCAGAGGCTGTGATTCTTCACTCTCAGGGACACCCTAAAAATGCATTCGTGATGCATACACACCCCAAATTTATCACATGGTGTCAGCGGTCCATGGAATAGCCTCTAGGAAGTCCCCCAGCGGCTCTCTTGGCCTGAGTTATCAAATACTGACCATCTGCCAGGCATTTCTAAAGCACTGTAATACATTTTCATGTGATCACAATTCTTCAAGACACCCTGATAGAGGACTCCACAATGAAACAGCATCTTAGAACTAAAAGTACCCTCCCCTCCACCCACGTCCGGACATCACATATGTATGACTCCCAAGAAGGTCTATACCATTGATGTTATAAATTTCTTACTTTTGTGTAGCAGAGACCATTTCTTGTCATTTCTATCCACTGTTTTTCACTTGGTCCTTTGCAAATGTTTGAAGATAGCTGTTATCTATTTCCCTTTTCTGAGTGAAGCATGCCAATTCTCAGTCCCCTTAACATTTCAAAAGGCATTGCAGGAAGTAACCTGCTCCCTTTTCTCCAGCTCCCACGGGGGCACTGACCGCCCGCTGGTCTCTGTGCTCATCTGGCAGCCCCATCTCACTCCCAACCCACGCCGTCCTCCAGTATTCGTCCCACCTCCCCACCGCGTGCTGCACAGCTGGTCAGCAGACTCAAGTCACAGAAGTATGCCCCTCCGCCTGTTCGAACTTTGCTTATTTCTGGTCACTGCTCCAGTCTGACATCTAACGTATTAACTGCATTCCCTCTCCTGACATCAGCCGCCAATGAAACTGGCATGCCATTTCATTCATGTATCCTTCCACGTCGCTGATAAAAATACTGAAGAGGTCAAGGGAGGGGACAGAGCCTCGGGCTGACCCCTGGCACTGCTCCCAAGCACAGACCTCAGTCCAGGCACCAGCGCTCCTGGAGGAAGGTCTTCCTCGGAGGCCTCAGGAAAAGCCCGTCCACTGCCCAGAGGCTCTCCTCTGAGGCACTGACTAGGCTTGTTACGCAGCCGCAAGTCCACATCTGCCTTTGGGGGACAGTTTCTGGACGCGTCAACCTCCTCCATCTTTTCTAACATATAAAATAAATAGTCCGAAATTTAAGAAAACACTGGGAATTCAAGGCAAAAAGAAGGGTGAAGGCAAGGCAGGGCACTGAAACTCAAAGTCAGGTGTGAACCCTGCCCCTGCTCCTCATTGGCAAACTCAGCTCACACGGAGCAGAGGGCAGTCACGTCCACCTCCGGTGTTGCTGGGGGACCACATGAGGCACCGCGGGGTTTATCACACAGTACGAGTTTCCTAAATCTTTTTTTCTCCTTCTTAACAAATTAGCCAATGGAAGTCAGAGCAAAATCACTCAATAATTTAATCTATTTATTGTCTTGTCTCCCCGGCACACTGTTAATTAAAGGTGGAAAGTGCCTTACTCATCTTTGCACACCTAGCACTTACTGCGATGCCTGCGATGATGAACATGTGCTGAACGGAAAAGCAGTGACTCCTCAACACCACAGAGCCAGTGAAACAGCCAGGCTCCAGCGAGAATGTGCGCCCCTTGATGGCCAGCAGGTGTAAGAGGTAAAGAATCATGCAGGCAAAGCTCTGCTTTTCACAGGTCCATACATGCCACAGCTTTTGATACCTCCCTACACCGTGTCCTCCAAATGTGGCTCCCTTGGCTGGTTTCTTGGAGCCCCAAGCACACCTCCTGCCTGGGTGTCCAGGATCCTCCGCACCTCTTTCCGATCTCAGTAAAAGACGCCACCCCTCCCCAACCAGATGTAAAAAGGACGCCTTCTTCTAACCCATTCTTCTCTCCACCAGAGCCAGCCCTCACCAAGTCAGCATTCTTGGAGAAAGGTCTTCATAACAAACCTTAGAAAAACCCTTCCCACTGATCTACAGGGGATGGAGGCACCACCATCGACAGAGAACCCCCCCTTCCCACCACACGGGCCTCCACAGGGCTCTGGGAAACCCACTTGCTTTCCCCCCACCGTGCCTTCCCCTCCCAGCAGAAGGAGCTCTGCTCTCCCCCAGAGCTCAGCGCTACGCCATCCTCGGAGAAGCCTTCCCTCGACCCGGCTGAGGCACGATCCCCTCGGGAAGCACCATACGTACGTATGTTTCCTTCCCAGCACTCACCAAAGGCTACTCGAATATTTATCTGTGACTACTTGATAACTGCTTCTCTCCCCAGCTGGACTAAGCCCCGGAGTAGGAACACTGAGGTGGAGAAGGCAAACATTAAACCCATTTATAGCTTTCATCTAGGTAACACAGAACAAGTCCAGAAAATGGGGCTGTTTGGTTCTCTGGGTTTTGCTTGATTTTCATAAATGGGCAAAAAAACCTATTATTTTGTAATCTGCAAAGTGCAGCAGTTTGTAATTCCATTCACTAAGTTACTGTTTGACTAAACTATACTTTTTAATTTAGCAAATGTAGTAATTTTATGAACAAACCAAAGTGCACGAGGTCTGTCCAGAAGGTATCCAGCCATGTGCTATGAAAAATAGAGACATTTATTCAAAAAGATACAAGAAACACTGTACATAGGACAATGACACCTCAGTCCCCTTCAAAGTAGGCACCTGGGGACCACACACAGTTCTCCCAATTGCCATCAGCTGCCCCATCGTATTTTCCTGAATCTCATTGGTGGTCTGAAATCCATTCCTTTTCAAAGGTGATTTTAGTTTTGGAAAAGCCAGAAGTCACAGGGTGCCAGATCTCGGCTGTAGGGGGCTGAGTCACCTGGGTATTTTTGATGTTTCACCAAAACACTGCACGAGACATGACTGAGTGAACAGGCGTATTTTCGTGATGAAGCTGCCAGTCACCAGCTGCCCATAGCTGCGGCCTTCTGAATCATCTGACTAGTTTCTGTGGAGGAATGTTCAAGCTTAATGCAAAATTTGATGCAGACTGGTAGCTCTACTTGCTCAGTCATTCTGAGTGTGATAGCCACACAGTGCACATGCTCACTCAATGGCCCCCAGACTAGTGCAGTGCAGTCAGCATTGCTCACACATGCACACTCCAGTCCGCTCTCCGTGGCCGCCAGGTTACACTGATGTTATTCAAACCATTCTTGTTGTATTAACAATGGCTGGACTTTTTCTGGACAGGCTATATCTATGTTTTTTTTTATTTCAAGAGTAAATTAAACCTAAAGGCAATATTGAAATAGTAATGGAATGTTTTTCTACTTTCCCTCAGATTTGTCATTCTCACCACAAAAAAGAAAAAGCCCAACAAAACTGTAAAGCTATTATCACAGCTTTAACAATTTCTAAAATTTACCTCTCTAAGTATACAATATTGTACATATTCATGTGTTTCTACTGACAACCTAGTAGCAGACTTACTGAAGAAAGAGAAATAATATGCTATGTTTCCCACATACAGACTTAAATCAAGAAAAGAAGTTTTGTGAGATTCAAATTTCATTCCCACCATGTTTAGCTGTGTGACACGGAGGAAGTCCCTGCTCAGCCTGTGTGCATCTTGGTTAACTCACCTGTTCAGCAAGAACACTACTGTCACGACAGAGTTGTCACACAAGGAGACACAGTCAAGTTATTGGCACAGGACAGGCTTTTAACAAGGACGGACTTTACTGTAACTATTACCTGGAGGTGTAATTCCAGAACAATCACTACGAGGTATGGACACCCTCCACCCTCCACGGCTGCACAGAAGACAGACACTGATCATCGGCCCCAACACTCGTTTTCCCAAGTCAGTAACACTCAGAATCTTTCACCCTGTGGAGCTGTAAGCAGCCACTACCAATTATCAGATTTTGCGAACAAACAGAAACCAATCTGCTATCTGGTACAATGGAAAGAGGGTGAAGTCTGACCCTGGGAGACCTGGATTCGTGCCCCTCTCCTGCTTTTCTTACTGGCCAAGAAACCATTTGATAATTTATTCCAGCGCTCAAGCCTCAGTTTTCCCACCTTTCAAGTGAAGATAGTAACTCCCTCAAAAAGACAACCATTCTAAAGCTGCTTGGTGTGTGATTTGCGAGAGCAAACAATCCCAAAGACATATCAGAGTGGCACCTGAAGACAGACAGAGGTCACTGATTTCCCAGCAAATTCCATAGCTGCTGCCACGCCTCTTTGAAACTATTTTGTTAATTTTTTTATACTAATGACTTTAAATTTGCTAAAGAAAACACCAATAAACACACCACGAACATTACCAACTGACTGCCCATCTCTGGGCAAAGAGCACCGGATGTGCCGATACACAGGCTATGGGTCCCTCGTGTGAAAATGCTTTTCAGGGTCATGGCCCATCCAAGGTCCACTGTGCCAGAGCTGTCAGTAGGTGAAAGCACAGACTGACTATTACTGTGACGTGACTTTTCAAAGAAAAAGCCCACCTGACCAATATCCTGTATAGCCAAATCTTACTGCCTGAAAAAGACAAGTCACCTAAACACCGCAGGACAGGCCTGCCTGAAGGAAAGGAGACCGCTATGCAGGCGCCAGAGGACAGGGACGAGAGAATACGGACTGCGGCAGAGGCCAAGGCCGAGACCCGGGGGACCTCGTTCCTAGGAACTGACTCTGGCGCTTCAAGAGTAAAGGCAGTGGAGCCCTCAAAGGTTCTGAGAAAATGCGTTGTAGACAGACAGGGGGCTAGAAAAACAGATAAAACAAGGTAGCAAAATGTTAACAATTGATGCACCAAAGTAAAAGTTGTATGGGATTGCTCTATTCTACTCTTAAATTTTACCTGTAAATTTCATAACTATTTCAAAATAAAAGATAAATAAATGAAAAAAAAAGAAAGACAAGGAAAACTGAAAACCAAAATAATCCCTACACCTCGCATTTGCAAGGGGTCTGGAGCTCCTCAGAACTGAGAACCACATCAGTGGGGCGGAGCCTGGGGTGGGCTTGCTCCCTAAGGGGTAGGGCTGCGTGGGCAGGAAAACTGGGGGAAAGAAACACCCAGTTTTCTGGAAAGAAACGCCCAACTCTCCCTCCATCCAGTCACAGGGCCTAAGGAGCCTTGGTCCAGGAGACTGGGGTCAAGTACACCAACTCCAGAGTAGACTGGCCTGCCTACACCCTGGCCCAGAGCTGGAAGAGTCATAAACCTAGGAGAGCGAGCACACAGACGGAAAAACGAAGTGTATGTAGTAAGGTGGGACTGGGGTAGGAGGATAGAGGTTGCAATACTTTCCCTAAAAGTACTGACACTGGACCCTGGCTGGCATGGCCGAGTGGACTGAGTGCAGGCCTGGGAACTGAAAGGTCACCAGTTCGATTCCCAGTCAGAGCACAGGCCTGGGTTGCAGGCCAGGCCCCCAGCTGGGAGCATGTGAGAGGCAATGATCCACGTGTTTCTCCAACCTTGATGTTCCCCTCTTTCTCCCTCCCTCCCCCTCTCTCTAAAAGTAAATAAATTTTTAAAAATATTTATAAGCACTGATGCTGGCAAAGCACATACAAATATATATTTCTAAATACATTTTTTTAAAAAATTCTAAGGAAGCTGCCATTTCAAAAACACAAAAAAAATGTTTGATTGAAAAACAAAAAAAAAAAGACCATCAGGGTTAAAAACCTGCCCTGGTGGGAACCCTTACTCACAAGTCACCTTTTCAGGTAATCCCCCTCAAACTTCAGACATAAGGAGGCTTCTGGCCCCTCAGGTTTCTCAACGTGTTTTTTAAAGGATCTCGAACCAGTGAAATATGCCATCTTTTAACCCAGAATTCTCCTTGATTTGTCTTTGTTAAAGTTTCAAAAGGTGCTTTCATAACCACCACTTGCCACTTTTCACGTGTGGCCCCCCCCTCCTCTGCCCTTCAAACCACTAAGCAGACCCGCTCCCGGGAAACACCTGAGGGCAAGGGGGGTGGGGGGACTGGCCGGCTGGCTGGCTGGCAAGTTCTCTGGTTTAAGATAAGGGCAGCAACTACCCATGGAAAACATAGCTGGGGGTTTTACATCTCAGTACAAGTAAAAAATTGAGTTATTCCCAAATGGTGCCTGACAAAGCTTCAGCTGGAAGGATAAAAGGGTTCAGAGACAACCAAAAACTATCAGTTTAAGTGTTTGCTGTGGCAGATGAGGCCCAACTCTCCCTCCATCCAGTCACAGGGCCTAAGGAGTCTTGGTCCAGGAGACTGGGGTCAAGTACACCGACTCCAGAGTAAACCAGCCTGCCCACACCCTGGCCCAGGCCACTTGCTGCGATCTCAGGCACATCAGTAATTCTCTGAACTTCAGCGTCCACCTCTGAAAAGGCAGGATGGAAGCGCACTGCCTCACAGCATTCTTTGTGTAAGTATTAAATAGCGTAGTCGGTACCAAACACTCAAAGTGGTTCCTGAAACCAGCGAGATCAATTAGGTATTAGAGATGATTATTACTGGGCAATTTCCCTCCTCTGGGCTTCACACTTCCTCCTCACATGGAAAGTGAGGGATTAAGAGACGAACTGTTGCAGTCCCTTCCTGGTCTAGCATTCTCTAGTTCTAGAATCATCCCTCCTCCCTGCAAGAACTACCAACTGCCATGGTAAGAAGCAAAAGAATATGGATCCCTAGAGATATTCCTCCTTCCTGCCTCATTCATTCTTTGACCAGAAATCTTATCAGTACACTGCCCTGAAGGTCAGAATATGCAAAGAGGGCTAAAAAAGGGTCTAACGAATTCAAAACCCCCAAGTTCAACATTCAAATAATCAAGGCTCAACTTGAGGTGACCCGCCTGCCCCCGGTCAAGCAGGAGCCCTCAGTGAACCGGACAGCCCTCCTGGGTACCTCTGTACCCATGCACTAAGGCAGCTAATACGCCCACCCCGACAATGCCCTTGCACCCCAAATACCTCTGGCTACCTCTAAACTGAAAAAAGCTCTTCCTAACTCCAGAAGCACCAACAGAGAGCGTATTCTGCCTTCTCAGAACTCCCACCACATACTGTCTCTCTTATGAAATAGATGGTAAACATTTACCACAACCAGCTGGGGCTCTTCGCTCACGCTGGTCTCCCTCAGCAGTGCGCTGGCTCCGTGGGGCAGCAATGGTGCCCTCCTCACCCCAATTCTCCTTCTGCCCCGACTCTCCTGCACAATGGATGATTGCTTCATCATTTCATCACTTCATCAATAAAATAAATACAAGAAACTCAAGTGCGCCTTAACGCTTACCTCTCCGAGCCACCCTCTTCTAAGTAGCACTGTGCTGCTATCCCAGATGCACCCAACACAAGTAATAAAAACCGTGGACCGTGACTCTGAGTCTGGCCTGTGACAGGCACCCAAGTACACGTCTGGTGTATGCATGTGAGAAAGACGCCCGGCTGTGTCCCCGCTTTGAGGGCAACTGCCCCTGGACTCAAATGAGAGTGCTCCAAACACAGGCATTTTTATTTACATGCTATAATGTCACCATTTCTAATACTCTTAAAGCATTATTTCCCAATCTATGTTTATGGCTATTCCTATAATTAAGAATGAAAACTGTCTATAAAGCAATGTCACTCTTTAAGACACATAATATATGAGGTTTGTGCAGAAGGCACCAGACATTTATTGAAGAAGATACAAGAGACAAGAAACACTGTACACAGGACAATGACACCTCAGTCCCCTTCAAAGTAGCCACCTTGGGACCTCACACAGTTCTCCCAATCATCATCTGCTGCCCCCTTGTATTTTCCTGAATCTCACTGATGGTCTGAAATCTTTTTCCTTTCAAAGGTGATTTTAGTTTTGGGAAAAGCCAAACATCACAGGGCAACAAATCTGGGCTGCAGGGGGGCTACGATTTGATGTTTTGCCAAAAACCTGCACGAGACATGATGCATGAGCAGGCACGTTGTCACAATGAAGCTGCCGACCACCAGTGGCCCACAGATTTGGCCCTCTGAATCATCCGACTACTTTGCATGGAAGATATTTTATTGATGCACGTTCAAGCTTAATGCAAAATGTGATGCAGATTCATAGCTCTGCTCACTCAGTCATTCTGAATGCGACAGCCACACAGTGCACATGCACACTCAGCAGCGTCTACTGCCCACACTGACGAGTACGGTAATGTTGTCACTGGTCATCCGTGCGCATTCCGGTCCACTTGCCTTGGCTGCCAGGTTACGTCGACGATGTGCAAACCGTTCTCGCTGTATTAACTCTGGCTGCACTGTTTCCGGACAGACCTTGTATGTTAGCCTAAGAAAAGACTAAATAAAACCTGCTTCACAGAAAAAACACCTGTTTACCTTGGTTGTACCCAAACCTGTCAGGACAATTTTTTTTTTAAGTAGAACACCAGAAAACATAAACTAGGATGATACAAAAATGTAGTAACGCATTCCATTCTCATTGTTAGCTAGGTCTGTGGAGGCAGACAGACCACTGAAGAGCGATTACAGGAGAGAGTGTGTGCGCGTGCACACACACACAACACACACGTGTTGTCTGTCCTAGGTACCTCAAGAGGGTAGCCGCTCAGCTTACCTGTAGATTTCCAGCTAGAGTCGGGTAGTTAGAGAAAGAACAGAATTTCTCTATGTAGCTGGTATGTAGCTGAGAGTAAGAGTAACAACAAGATATGCTGGTCATAGATCCTCAGCATTTATGGCAAATTATTAATCAAGTCCCACCTGAAACAATTTGTTAAATTGATTTTAATCACTGGGCCTCTCATGTGAAGCTTTGTATAATCAGCATTTCATTTACAAAATTAATTGCCTGATTGATTCTTAGGAGGCAGTTGCTGTCATTACCCTGCTGTCATAACTTCTGAGTAGGGTGTCACAACACGAAGTTCTGACAGTATGAAAGGCACCGCGATTTTAAAAATAGGTGAGGGGAGAAAGGGATCGAGGAGGGAAATCAAAGAAGTCACACCATCCCCTTCAGCCTGCGAGAAAGCTGAAAGTGCGTTGTGCTAATCACACTTCGGTATCCACACCCTTCTGCTAAATTAACTAACGTACGAATCCAGGGCTCGGGATGAAAGAGTTTTACTACATTCAAACAATAACTGGAAGATGAAGGCGCGGACTCGCCGCCATAGAGCCAGACTCGAACCCACGTCACACGATGTGCATGTTGAGCAATGACGTCAGGATGAAGAGCAGCACGTACCAGACTGCCAGCCGTTTGAACTTCACATTCTCTCCCGTTCTCCCACTTTCTCCTTAAAGAATGTTGGACCAGAGACTGTAGGATACCAAAATATATGCATTTTAAGCATACTGAAACCACACAATAGCATACACTCATTCAGTTGAAAAATATTTTAGTAACTATTACTGTTAGATACACACACTTCTGTATTTAATTCACTGCTTCCTATTTAATATTTAATAATTTGGTAATAGGTGGGTCTTCACAAGAAAACTTATCATCACAGTAAGTTAACAAAAATTAGGCTTCAAAAGCACTCTCTGTGTTGGGGGTGAGGGAAAGGTAAGCCCTGGCCAGAATGGCTCAGTTGGTTGCAGCATCAGCCCATGAACCAAAGGGTCACAGGTTCGATTCCCAGTCAGGGACACGCCCAGGCTGCAGGCTCAGCCCCTGGCTGGGGCACGTAGGAGATGTTTCTCTCCCTGTCTCTCTCTCTCTCCTGTCCCTTCTCTCTAAGCTTGCCCTCAGGTGAAGATTAAAAAAAAGTAACATGAATGCAGAACAAGAGAAGGAGGAAATTTTTTTAAAGTAACCAAGTATCATTAAAAGTGAGACCACATGACCTATATAATCACATTTTCAAATGTGCCTATACAAGCATCAAAAAGCCAAGGTTCTATTTTCCTTTCCCATTAATTTGCCTTTTCAGAAAGAATGCCCAATTCTGCAAAAGCCCCTAATTCTTGCCCCCTCCAAGCTCTCAGATGCATTTCCCACATCCTCAACATGCATAACAGCAGGGTTGACCACACAAAGCCAAGTCTTTTCAAAGGCATAAAATAATTCCATAGGATAGAGGGGGACCCACTTAAAACAATCACACTCAATGCAATCTAATTCCAGATAAGACCTGTTTTAAATGGGTCACTCTGAATCTAAAAGAGGCCTCTGGAGACCAGATGTAATTTACCTTCCTCTCAGCACACTCAACTTTGATTCCTAGGCACAGGCACAGAATTCCTTTAAAAAGAAAGATCACCTCATAAATTTGCTCTATTATCTTGTGACCAAAGGTGTTTTGTTTGCTAGCTTAGTAAGACAGCTAATTGGGACACAGTACCCACTCCCACACGGCAGGCCGGCAGGCCAACAGGCCAGCACGACAGAGTCGTGGCTACAGAACGTGAAGACCAAGTCCATCGGGCACACACAGCCTGGGGGGCTTTGGCGGGCAGGCCCCTCCTTCACCCCGTGTTACTCCTCTGTAGAGAAACAGCGAGGGTCTCCAATTTCACTTGGCCTCCACGGACAGGGAAGCCCTCAGTGTCCATCAAGTAGTGTCTACCAAGCACTTCACATTCTGGAAAGACAGGCATTAGGAAAGCAAAATTCATACCCAGGTTCACTTCTTAAACTATACACACTGTAACTGTTTCAGGAAATAGGGTTCACAAATGCAAATGCATATCCATTTAATACCTTTCATTACAAAGAAAAACAAATAAAGTGAAGACAAAGAATCCCCTTACACCTGTACAAACGGGGTGGAGTCTTCACCTGAACACTCACGGCTAGCTCACTACCTCCTGTAACAGGACTGACTCTACAGCAGGTCAGAAACGGTTCGGAGCAGGAATTCTCAGAGGTGAAAGCGGATGGGTGTGCTATATATACACAGGAATGAGGGCTGGCACGCAGGTGCCACTGAAAACACATATTCAGGACAATTTTCTATTTGGAAAAGGGGGAAGATACTGGTTTTGAAACATATCGTGTAAAAGTAGAGCTTGATAAAATAATCTCAATTGTTAAGAATTTGCATGAAAAGTCTAGCTTCTGTCTTTTCAAGGGAGGTGGTGAGCAGGGACCTGGTCTTTGGGGAATGCACATCTGAATGCTGGAAGAGTCGTGACCTATGTTTATCAAAAGGAGGCACAGGTTAGAAAAGGTTAAGAAACGCAGATTTAGATAAAAGAGGAAACAAGTTATCTCAGAGGCCATATCCATTCATTCACTGCACAGTGTTTAAATTAAGAAAACACCAATGTGCAGGGCTGCGAGAATACGTGGGCGTGGACGACGGCCCCCGACTTTAAGAAACACACACTGTAACAGAGGAAATAAGAGCTGTACATAAATAATTCAAGATACAAGTAAGGTTGTCGATGCCACAGGGCAGAGGAAAATAAAGTCCTAAGAGAGTTCAGCTGAGGGTAATAACTTTTAGTTGGAAGAAATGTTAGAATTCATGCGAATGTATCATGTAATGTGGGTAATAAAAGATAAAGAAGATACGCAGAGATATCAAGCCATGAATACAGTAACAGCAGCCACCACTGACCGGGTGCCCACGATAAGCTGAGCACTGTGCGGGGGCACTCGGTGACCGGCATCACCGTCCAAACAAAAGGCACCTTAAGGCACAGCCTGTGGTGTGCAGCTCTCTCGGAGGGCTCCCCGGGGTTCCTGCCCTCTGGGACCCATGTCTTCGTGTGATCCCCGCCCTGGAGTACAGACTGGCCCCAGGCCCAGAGAACAGAGCACAGCTGAAGGGATTCTGCAGCTGTAACTGAGGTCCCTAATCGGCTGACTGAGCAAATCAAAACAGTGTCCTGGGCAGGGCGACACTATCAGGTGTGCCCTGGACAAGAAAGTCCAGGCGGTCCCAAAAGTTAGAGACCCCCAGCAGCAGAGGCCGTCTCCCCTCACTGGGGGCACTGAGGAAGCAGGCAGCCAGGAACTGCACAGATTCGGGCAGGGAGCTCTGCAGCCCAGCACACTCCCTGGCCGCAGCCTCTGGGCCACGGCGGAGGGCACAGTGGAGGTGGGCCTGGACTCCTGAGCCTCAGAACCTCTGAGCCAGTCAATGTGTGCTGTTTTAAGCCACTCAGGTTGTAATGCAGCACAAGAAAACTAGCCCACAACTTAGAAAAAACAATATGCTTTCACAAAGGCCCTCCACACGCTTGTGTGTGCAAGCAGACTGCTGCTCCAAACCTGCTCCCAGGCAGGGCCTGCGGCGGCTCAGAACACTGGTGCTGGCGTTTCAGCACCCCCACTGACCGGGAGAAAGCCCGGATACACACAGCCCAGAAGTTCCTGGGGGTTCTTCACTCTTCCCACTTCTGGGCCAACTCCTGCTCACCCTCCAAACCTGGATTCTAGGATCACCTTCCATGGCAAAGTTGTCTTGAAATCATCAGGCAGAAAAGAAACCATCCTCCTGTGGTCTCAGAGACCTTAAAAGAAACCTCTGTTATAATATTGAGGAGGTTTGGTTGCAAGTTTCTGTTTACTTGTCTCCTCAGCAGCAGGGGCCAAGTTAAACAGCTAGATGGTTGCAAAGACAAAAGAAAACAGCCCTCGTGCTCTAGGAGTCAGAACAGAGCAGGAATCCAGTTCTGGTCCGCCAGCCAGAGGACCCAAGGCCAGGCGAGTTACTCCACTTCTCCAGCCCTCAATTTCCTCATCTACAAAACAGAGTAATTTTCCAGTGGGTGTTCAGTGTTTATACCCAGAACCTAGCACAATATAAATAGACAGATAGATAGATAGAGAATATACTAGAAAGGTCCACCTAAATTCTAACTGAAAAAACAAAAAAACAAAGATACCAATGTAAGAAAATGCATATGAATCAATACCAATATAAGAAAGTACTACAATGACACCAATATAAGAAAATGTGTATGAACTGAAACTAAAATAGGTGGTTACCTAACAGCAAGTCTTTAACAGTCACAGTCCTGCACAGAAGCTGACAAGGAATACACAGGATTTAAAGTGGCCACTGTTGACTTCTCACTGCCTGGGCCACCCATGCCAAGGCAGTGAAAGGTCCCTGAGTTGAGGCCTGTGTCACTGGCCAAGCTTCACCTCATTCCTGAACCCTGGCTCCTGGGTCCTCAGTCCTGCGTGTGTGTCCAATGATAACGTAAACCCTCAAGTGTTGGGCTGCCATCTCTTCACCCTGTGGTTCGTGCTACCCGACCCCAGAACACACCCTGCCTGTCTCTACACGGCTGACCTTGCCCAGCGCACTGAACTGTATTTGAGTAACCTCAGCTGTAGCCAGCTCCACTGTCTGGTTGGCCTCTGCCCAAGAGATTTGAAAAGGCTATTTTGAATCATTTTTTGAATGAACCAGCACTCTTAAGGGAAAAGGTAAAGGTTTCCCTCCCCTCCTTTTTTGTTAGGTGAGAAGGGCAAATTTTTAAATGCACTTGACAACGGCACTACAGAAGCCTCAGGTTTACCCACACTTACCTAAAAGCTACATCTAACCTAATAATTCTGCATAATGCAATTGATTTGCCAGCATCGTTTTACAATTCTGATTAGGCTTCTCTAAATCCTGTTTATTAAACTGCTTCCTGTAAGCGTGCATAGTCAGTTACTAATCTGTTTCCCACTGAATCAGGTACCGCATGAAAAGATGACACTGCAACAGTGAAAGCGCGCTCCAGGGACTCAGCTTCACCTAGACTTCAAATTAAAATAGGGCTGAAATCGTACAACTGTAAAATTCCCTTTGAAAAAGAAAGGCAGCTCAATTGAGAAATACAGGCGTCTGGAGCAGTAAAACGTCAACACCCCAGCACAACGTCCTGCATACAAAACGGCCACACCGCTCACAAAGCACAAGCAGCAAAGACCGGAGGGTTCCCAGTGGGACGCACTCGATGCTCTCTGAGCCGACGGGAGGTCAGTCTGGGCAGGCGGGCGCTCTTCAGTGTCCAGAGCCATCACACACGGAGCCTGTATGTGCCAGCCTGGTGCACAGAATGAGCCACCTGGAGGAGGCCAAAAGTGAGGCGGCTAGTGCTTCATTAGAAGAGGCTATTGGTGTTTTACTTTTTAAAGTATAAATAGCAAATCAACTGAATAAATCAGATACAATGAATAAATATCCCCCAAAGTAGTGTGTTTCAGAGATTTGGTCAGCCACAGGAGTTTGATTAACCTTAGTCAAACAAACAAAACAAACTCATATTGTACAAATTTAAGATACTTCTCCCCAAAGTCTAAAGAAACAAAACCCCTTAACAATTTTCTAATAAAAAATTACAGTGCTTCTAGCCCTGGCTGATGTGGCTCAGTGGACTGAGCTCAGGCTGTGAACCAAAGGGTCACCAGTTCGATTCTCAGTCAGAGCACATGCCTAGGTTGCAGGCCAGGTCCCCAGTAGGGGGCACATGAGAGGCAACCATTCTCTCCCTCTCTTTCTCTTTCCCTTCCCCTCTCTCTAGAAATAAACAAAACCTTAAAAACAATAAAAAATTATAGTGCTTCTAAATGTTTGCTAATTTTCTTTAAAGTTTCTTTTTATCAAGCAAAAACCAGAGCAGAGGAGAGCTGGATATTCATTCATATTTTAAAATCATATCAACAAATAAAGAGTTTGTATGACTAATATGTAAATCCTTATTAACGATACAGATGTTTTTATTTTCCTCTTTAAAATATTTATTTATTTATTTTTAGAGAGAGGGGAAGGGCAGGAGAAAAAGAGGGAGACAAACACTGACACAAGAGAGAAACATCAATCTGCTGCCTCTCCTGTGTGCCCCACACGAGGGGCAAAACCAGCAACCCAGGCATGTGACCTGATTGGGAATGAAACCAGCAACCTTCCTTCCTTTCACAGGATGGCGCCCAACCAGCTGAGCCACACTGCTCGGGGCCAGATGTTTTTATTTTCAATTTTCATGTTTGCATAAAGATTAGGGAAAGTGTTCCTTAACAATGGAGACACAATGTCCTTAAAATACTTTTTTAAAAATTTTAGCTGAAACCGAGAGAAAGTGGGTATAAAATAGGATGAATGGGGAAAAGGTAGGATTCCAAGGAAGTCTGCATTGTGGGAATTACAAGCACTGACATCAGCGCCAGGGCTGTCCAGTCCCCGGTCAGCTCACCCCGGAGCCCACACTCACTCAACACCACGTGGCAGCCTGCCGAGAACACAAGGCAGGCTCCCTTCTTTCAAGAGATTTTAATTAGAAAGTCATGGCCTACATTTGACTGGGATGTCTACTCACTACCACACCTGAACAAGAAGGAGAACTTCTAAGTATCTCGAGATCTGTGTTACACCATCACATATCCTCCTTTCTGTTCTCATTCTTACTTCTGAGCTAACTAGGTACAATGAAAACAACTAAAGGGGGGGGGGGGACCCAGCTAATACTGTCCAAATAGGAAATGCTCTCATCTTCTCTCAATGACTTTTGAAGTTTCCATTACTGAATTCAATTACTTTGAAATATCTTGGCCTGCTTTGGAATACAACAGGGTTAACGGCATTAAAAGTAGCATCTCAGCCATGAAGAGTCTGCATCTTTGTAACACTCCTTGAAAGAAACTGCACTGCTAACAGCACACAGGGACACGAGGTCGAGGCCGGCATCTGAGGCCGCCTGAAAAGGACGTGACGCAGGGCTCATGCCTGAAGACCCTGTCAGATCCTCCAGGCAAATCTCAGCCAACTGCCTCGGAAGACGACATTCCAGAATGATTCAGCAGTCCACAGGAAAAATGACAGTGTGTTTTTTAAAATTCTTCAGTAACTGCTTAAACAATAATAAGACAACTCCTTCTCCCCTACTACCCCCACCCTCCACCCCTCTAATGCTCAAAATTACCCAGAGGGAAATACCAGGACCACTGTGATGTGTCAAAAAGAGGCCTAGTTGGAGAAAAAGACCAGCTGAAGAACATGCATAGTATGATCTTATATACCGGTGTTTATTCTTACATAATTGTATATGTTTACCTACAGCAAAAACTCAATCACCTCAGCATACTGGAGTCAGTTCCGATAAGTCAGTCCAATAAGAAAACATGGTTGCTTGGAAACTGTATAATCAATGTATTATTCTCCTTACATACACCTATCACTACAGCAGCGAGTTCACAAGGGAGGAAAAGGGACCTACTCACATACCCGTCAGATGTCAGATGTAAGCATTAGATGCAAAGACACAAGAGGATGAGCTGCATTACTGTGATAGGACTGCAATGTTCCACACATGTGTATTAAATATGTACACATGTGCGCACGCACAACACATAACCATACACATCCATGCACCTGTATTCGTGTACCTCCCTTTGTTTATAAGATGCTAAAAACATTTAGAAATATGAAAAATAACTCAGTCACAGAAAAACAAGGCCCATGCCCACTCTTCCTCCTCAATTGTGTAAAACGTCTCCTCGCTCTCTATAGGGAATGTCTATTGTAGCCATTCTATGATCCATGTTTGAAATTAAAAGGCCCAGTGGGCTGGAAGACCTGTAACCTTCTATTTGCTATTTCTTAATAGATTCTAGGAACCTAAAGAGAAGCTTCAAAGTGAGAAGTGAAGGAGGAGCAGCCGAAACTGCCAGGCACCACCTATTAAACCTCTGGCCATTCCTTAAATTAACATTTGATATTTTAAAAGTAAAAAGTCCACAATTTAAACACTTCATTACCTTTCAATTCAAGCATTATTCTTCAAACAACCACATCCTAGACCCTGAACCCTGAAAAAGGGTATTATTCAGACTAGAACAACGCAGGACGAGTGAGGCGCGTACTGAACGCACTGGAAGAGCCGCAGGCGCCCACCGCACCGCCCAACTTCTGCCCCATCCGCCCGCGACGGGAGGTGGCAGTCTGCAAACGGAAAACGTGTTCTCCTAATCCACGGCCTGTGGCACTTCCTAATTGCTCCTCACACCGTACGTGGCCGAATGGTGCCCCACGTCCCCCGGAGAAGAGAATGGAAGGGAAGAGGTGCCGCCCCACCCGGTCCGCTCGGCTCGCACCCCCCCTCCCCCAGGGCTTCGCCAGCCCGTGCATGCGAGGTCTGGTGCCACGGTAAGTCCGTCTCCGTCCTTCTGACGATTTGTTTCGTGCCTCATTTGCTATGAAGAGTTAAAACATCTGGTCGACCCTGAGAAAGCAGCTCGACTTTTTTCCACAGCAAAATGCAAAACCTATTCCAAAGAGCAGGCCACTGGTTCAAGTTCAAACTGTGACGTCAGAATCAAGCACGTGCCCTGAAGGCTGCGCAAGAGCCAGAGCACCAACCAGCCCCCCCCCAACCCCGACCTCAGCGGGCATGACCCAGAACCGGGGACACGGACTGCCGCACGCTCGTCTCCACTCCCTGCGGCAGCAGCGCTTCTGTCCCCGCAGGAGACGTGGGCAACACGGCCACCCTCCCGGCTCCAACTCTCCGCGGACGTCGAGGCAGGGCCTGCACCAAGCACTCCCACGAAACAGGAAGAACAACCTCTTGTAATAGTGTTTCATTCGTCTTTCAACCATGGTTGAACTCTGGATCACCGCAACCCACGTGCGCTGCTGAGAGCAAAGACGGTTTCCAAACTAATGATGATCCGATGGAGACCCTGTGTTACTTACTCACAGCCGCCCAAACCTCAAGCAGCTCTGGCGTGGGGCCTGCTGAGAGCTGCACAAAGCCACCATGTGGCCCCCGCTGCGAGCCCACGAGACGCAGCCAGTGCGCCCCGGGCCGCGGCGACGGAAGCACCTGAACCGGCTCAAAGGGCTGCAGGGCAGAGCCTTTCCTGGGACTTAACTCTAACGCACTGTGACTTAGGGAGCCACGAGCAGCCTATGGCTGCCACACTGGACAGAGCGACTCCGGAGGGAACGTGAAACACTAAGAAGAGCTTCCCACTGGAAAGAGGCCCTGCAGTCAGTCGCACGGGTCCCGATGCCAAGTCCTCTCTTTGGGAAGGGACCCAGATGCTGTGAAAATTGAACCAAGTATGAAGGCTCCTCCACATTCTCATCAGAGAAGAAATGCACCTGGCCCAAACCCTCTTCCTGACTGGGGGCCAGAAGGGGGACGCACCGGAGAAATGTCTGCCACGGGGAAGGGGGTCTGGTGGACCCCTCGGAACCGAGTCTCCCGGAACACAGGCAGGATGGAAATGACTATCCTCTAGTCTCCCCTGCGGCCGGGGGGCCTGCACCACCCACCAGGTGACTTTTGGAGGATTCCATCCTGTCCCCGTGTCTCTGTCTTTCTCTCCCATCTCCCCTACCCCCATCAAATGGTGTGTCCTCTGCGGGAAGGAGCTATCTTCCTCCCTCGACTTTTCTGATGTCCTCACAGAACAGTGAACATATGAATGCCAGGGAGAACAAGAAGCTGCCATCACAACCAGAGCTTCCACAACGTGGACCCAGAGCACTTGCCTGAGTGCCCCATGGCCCGCTGCTGGGAGGACGCTGAGGAGACATGGTGCCCCCGTGCCTGTGTGCACCTCGGGCCCCGGCGGCTTCCAGAAAGGCCTGTCCGGTGGGTGCCTTTGCTTACTCATCTGTGCAGTGGGTACGCTAACAGTACCCACATCACAGATGATGCACATATAGTTCTTAGCACAGTGCTTCACACCCAGTAACTCTGATAAAGTGGGTCACATCGCTAATTATCCAATACATAGAGTTTTAGGACAAAAGAAAAACAACTGCTTTCCCTGTGAGGTTCCAGGTGCTATGAGGGAATCTTACCTGTAGTCTGTAAGACTTGAAAGGGGATCTGTACGTGAGTTGTGACTTAAAGGATGGTCTCATTGTAATTACATGGTAGTGTACATACACTTGTGTTAAACTAACAATTCTAACACCGAGGAGCGCCTTACGCACATAAAGCGAACCATTCCAGACCCACCACGGTGCCGGTGGCCAGTCCAGAACGTCAGCTCGCACCCCAGGTGTTCATGGGGACCTCAGAGCGTGTATGAAAAGTCCTCCTCTTACCAACCTCGGCCTTGGTCTGAGACCCTGGCACTGAATGGCAGTACCCAAAGCTAATTCCCTAAGCGCAATGATCTGTTTTGAGAAGTCTCTCTAGACATTCAAAGATGCTCCCCCATCAGCCCAGCGACTCCAGGCAAACTCACGAACCCACACTGACGCACTGGGCCCAAGTCACCCTCCTCCGGCCCAGACCCCCACTCCCTACCCCCCCACAGGCACTTCCCTTCAGCCTGGGAACACGTCTCAAACCCAGTGTGTCTGTTACTGAACACACGTGATGACTAAAGAGCGGGTGAGCCCCTTCAGAAAGCTGCGGCACTGATCGAGGAGCCAGATTGAGGACTCCGTGTGCACCCCTCTTCCTCCCAGCCCGGAAGACAAGAGAGCGGCACCAGGGCTGCCTGTCCCTCGGACAGGGACAACACTGCCTCTGACCACTCCTGTGACACGGGTGCACGCTAAGCATTTATCGTAAGACTGTAGAAATAACCATGCTAATTCCTTTACATACTGATTTTATTACATGTTCATCTTCAGCCTCATTACCGCATGACCATTACTGCTTCAATGCCTTGGCATTCCCGTGCTGTCGTTTATCCCCCATGTGGACGTGTAGTTCTCCCGTCTACGGTCTGTGGGGTGGAACTGCACTGGAAGGTAAGCCTTACCAAAGCAAGGTCTAGGTTGTAGTCACTGTATCCACCACACAGCAGATGCTGACTCTTTGTTGAACGAGTCAAGTGTACACATAAAGTAATGTAGTATCTCACAATGAATTGTTGGCCATCAACTTAGGTGTCACACTCTTCCTTTCCCGGGTCTTTGGGGTATGGAAGGCTTCCCTCAAAATGTCCCTGTATTACTATACTCGGTGTTTCTCCTACAGACTGAGGTCCTGGGCTCTCAAAGGCACAAGGGTAGGGAAGGCTCAGCTTGCTTCTCATCCAAGTCCCCTACAAGGTCATCAGGTGCTGACCAGCACGGCTCGTTTCAGCCCTGCGATCTGGCAGAACCCAGCTGCTTCGACGAGCCCCTCACTTCCCAACTGCTGCCCCCAGCTGTTCAGCTACCTTCTCCATGTTGTACTTGGCAAAAAGGAACGTGTTACCATGGAAAACCTAATAACTATCATCTATGCCTGAAAAGGGGGGGCATGGTTTTATTCTTCTCCAATGAAGGTAAGTTCACAAGCATGGTGGCAGTTATTCTCCTCAGGCTTTCAGAGCCATTTCAGAATGTTTAAGATCGCAGTGTTGAAAATCAGAGCACTGGGTGAGTGATACCTTGGTACAGAAGTTCCTTGAAAGGATGAAGGCAGGTAGACAGGTGTTAGCATTCTAGGCAAAAGATAGCTTTTATCATAAGGAGCAAAATAAGTTTAAATCAAATACAATTAAAGGTCCACTCTGAGAGAAAAAAAACTTTCCTATGACACCTGTTAACAGTCAAAAAAGAAAAGAGAGAGGTCACCAGTTCTGCTCATTATTTTCTTCCTGTGCAGTCTGAAAGACTCCGCTCATTTGCTGGAAGTGGGCTAGGTGCAGTTGGCATTAACTTCAAAAACTAGTAAATCCGTGATTACTCTAATAGTGATACATTAATAGAAGTGGTAAAGCAAAGTCAAATGTTCTTATAAAATAGGAATCAAGAAGGAAAGCCTTCATTCAACTTTAAGCTAGAAACAGCATTGTGGAGCTAAGTCATTTGGAAATACTGTGGGCCACAAATTTAGGAGAAGGAGGTAAGAAAAACACTAGCCAAAAGCCAGCGGCCAGCCAGAGCCGAACCAGGTCTGTGCTCCCTCCCGCTGACGGGACACTCTGCCGGCGGGCCAAGTAGGACTGAACTCACACCGCTCGTCTGAGACACGGTTAGGGCCAAATTGGTTTTTTTAAGGCTGTGAGGTTTGGTTCTATTGACAACCTGTGAAAGAGATGAACAGCTGGCAACATAAAAGGGAAATCTCCCAGTATTGTGCCTTCCTTTAGACACAGGAAGGGGAAGGCTAACAGGGCCTCGGGATGGGTCCTGACTCTCACTCAGCCTGGCCGGCCCTGACACCCCTGGGCAAGGAGCAAAGCCAAAAGCAGCAATCACTGGACGGGCCGGTGCTGGAGTGCTGCTCACGGCTTCCAGCACCACAGAACCCAGCTCCACCCCACGATGGCCAGGGGGCAGCAGCAATGGCAGCAAGCATCATGACGGACTGACCTTGCCAGATTGGCGGCTTTTCTGCCTTACATTTCATCTTTTAACCATGTATTTAACATCTTGATTATTTTCAGACATGCTAGTTTGGGGGTTTAACTTACAACTCTCACCACCACAGTTCACTCTGGGCACATAATGAACACTAAGTTGTATTGTGTTGGTTTCTTACTCCAAAATTCGCTCTTGCAGTTCCCTGCATTCTCCCTCCTCTCCAATCTCCTGACCCCTGTCACCGGTCCTCCCTTCCCTATTCTTTCTTCATACTTCCTTGGACTTAAGAGATTTCTGGACTTGCCTGTAACATCAACTGACCTTGAGACAATGCCCAGTGCATTCATCCAGTTTCTCATACAAAGCTATTTATTAAGCACATACGATGTGCTAGATACTGGTCTATCACCTCCCCAACTCATTAACTTCAGTCACAGCCACACTTAACTGACCCCAGACAGACAGAAGGGAATCTGTATTCCTCTTTAAACAACAGAGTATTCCACTGCACCCCTTTGAGATTCAACGCAACCCCAGGACCCCTTTCTGGGACAGTTTCCCCAACAGATAGACATAAACTAATGTTCAGTGGCACTATCAGAAAAATCCAGTAGCCACCTTCATGCCCTTGGAGCACAGATTCTTTCCTCGTTTTTGTCTGGCATGACTATAAAGCCAAAATACACTAAAAGCTCCTCAACCATAAGAATGTAATTCTCCATGTATTAACAGTAACAAAAAAATCTGTTTAAATTTTACCTCTCACTTGTCAATGACCTCTGTGGGAGGCAGACAGGCGGGTGACAGCGTTGGAATCCCTGTGGGGAGGGCCTTGGGGACCTCGCCTGCCTCCCCGGGTGAACCTAAGGTGCAAACAGGCTTGAGAGCCACTCCTTCAGTAGAGAAAATGTGGGCGTTAGCATCAGACAGACCTGGGTATGGAGCAAATTTCTTAATTCTACTGGTTTACTTGTCTGTAAAATAGGGAGACTGCCTTGTAAGTCTACTGAAAGGAACTGCAATTAATATGAAAAGATGTTGGGTATAATTATTAGGGAAATGCGTATCAAAATCACAACAAGATATCACCGCACACCTGTTAGAATGGCTGTCGTCCAGCAGATGAGAAACAAGTGCTGGTGGGGATGTAGAGAGAAGGGGCCCTCACCCACTGTTGGTGGGATCGTAAACTGGTGCAGCCACTATGGAAAGCAGTGTAGAGGTTCCTCGAATAATTAGGAACAGGGCTACCACATGACCCAGCCATTTCACTCCTTGGTATTTATCTGAAGAATATGAAAACACTAAGTCAAAAAGACATAAGCACCTGTGTGGTCACTGCAGCATTTACAACAGCCGAGACCCAGAAACAACCTGCGTGTCCACTGATGGAGGAAGGGATACATAAGATGTGGTACACACACACTGGAACACTACTCAGCCATCAAAAGATGCAATACTGTCATCTGTTACAACATTCACGGTCTTGATGGTAAGTGAAATAAGTCAGACAGAAAAGGACAAAAACTATATGATTTCAACCATGTGGAATATAAAACAAAAAAGTAACAATCACACTAACAAAGCAAACTCATAGATACAGAGAACAGAATAATGGTTACCAGAGGAGAAATGGGGTGTTGGAAGGCAAAATGGGTAAAAAGGGTCAAAATATGGTAACAGATGGAAACTAGACTTTTGGTGGTAAGCATTCCAAAGAGAATACAGATATTAAATTATAATACTATTATTAGTCAATGTTACCTCAATTAAAATGCAACGAATGCATTAATTTTAAAAAGTGACTTCCGGTCAGGATGGTAGCATAGGCAGACATGGCTCGCCTTGTCTCACAGCCACATCAAAATTAAAACAGAGAACAACCATCACTCAGAATGGTCAGAAATCAAGCTGAATGGACATGGGACAACTATGGAATCACACGTCCACCCAGACTGGTGGGATGAGCACAGATGCGGAACGGGCTGGTCCCACACCCACATGTGGTGGATAAAAACGGGGCGGTATCTCAGGGGCAAGGAGTCCCAGCCCCCACACCAGGCCCCTCAGCCCAGGGTTCCAGTGCCAGTTAGATCAGTCTCCACAACTTCAGCAGGGATCGACTGAATAGGTGGAAGAAACTGCTGGAGCCCCAAGCAGTTCCTCTCAAAGAACCCACCTACTCAAAACACAGACTCACCTACTCAGACTCACCCCTCTGAGCTCCAGCACCGGGGCAGCAGCTTGAAAGGCACCAGTGGCACACAGAGAGAAACCGATGTGTTTGGCATCGAGGTGAGCAGAGGCCACTGTCCCTTTTCTAAACCCTGCCCCCACAGAGCTGGCGAGCCCGTGCCATATCTGAGACCCCATCAACCTGGTTCACACTGTCTGACCCGCCTAGGATACCAGCAGAGACTCTGCCGCGCCCAGCTCATGGCCCAGCCCGAGATGCTTTTCCATGTGAACGGCTGGTTTTGGGTCAGGCTTCACAACTTCCTAAATCCTATCGAACAAGCAACAGCTGGGCTCAGTGAGCCCCAGGCCTGGCACCAGTAGCCAGATTAGTATCACAGTTTGACTTCACCTGGGAATCCCCAAGCCCAGCACAAGTAGCAGCCATCTCAGATTGCTTTACAGCTCAGGCGGGGTGCCCTGGACAACACACAGGTGCAGGTGGACGTTGGCCTGCACCACCCGGGAAACCCCAGGGCCAGCACACCCAGTGGACAGCTACAGATCATGCCAGAGCACCACCACCCTGCTCCTCCACAGCTGATCCTCCTTGGAGGGCGGAGGTTGGTGGGCAGTGGTCACAGCCAGTCCTTGTAGCTGACCAGCCTGGGTAAATCCCTCCCATTGATCTGCCAACAGCAACCAAGGCTCAACTACAAGAGGAGGGTGTACTCAGTTCACACGAAGGGTGTACCTCGAGTACCCAGCTTGGGTAATAGGGAGGCTATGCCACTGGACCCTACAGGACACCTACTACATTAAGCCACACTACCAAGACACAAAGTCAAAGCAGCTCTACAGAATATACAGAAACAAACACAGAGAGGAGACAAAGGAACATGGCCCAAATGAAAGCACAGATCAGAACTCCAGAAAAAGAACTGAACAAAATGGAGACAAGCAATCTATCAGATGCAGAGTTCAAAACATGGTTATAAGGATGCTCAAGGAACTCAGTGAAGACCTCAGCAGCATAAAAAAGACCCAGTCAGAAACAAAGGACACACTAATTGAAAAAAGATCAATTTACAGGGAAATAATAGTAGAGTAGATGAAGCTGAGAATCAAATCAATGATTTGGAACATAAGGAAGCAAATAACAACCAATCAGAACAAGAAGGAGGAAAAAGAATTAAAAAAATGAGGATAGTTTATATAAGCAGCCTCTGGGACAACTTCAGGTGATCCAACATTCACTTCATAGGGGTGCCAAAAGATGACAAAGAGCAGGAAATTGAAAATCTATTTGAAAAAATAATGAAAGAAAACTTCCGTAATTTGGTGAAGGAAATAAACATGTAAGTCCAGAAAGCACAGAGAGTCCCAAACAAGATGGATGCAAACAGGCCCTCTCCAAGACACATCGTAATTAAAACACCAAAGATTAAAGAAAAAGAATCTTAGAAGCAGCAAGAAAAAGAAGAAAGTTACCTGCAGGGGATTTCCCATAAGACTGTCAGCTGATTTCTCAACAGAAACTTTGCAGGCTAGAAGGGATTGCCAAGAAATATTTAAAGTCACGAAAGCAGGGACCTACAGCCAAGATTGCTCTACCCAGAAAAGCTATCATTTAGAACTAAAGGGCAGATAAAGAGCTTCCCAGACAAGAAAAACTAAAGGAGTTCATCATCACCAACCTATTATTATTATATGAAATGTTAAAGGGACTTATTTAAGAAAAAGATCAAAACTATGAACAATAAAATGTTAAAAAATACATCAACAATCTAATCTAAAAAACAAACTAAGCAAACAAGAACAGAGACAGAATTGTGGGTGTGGAGAATATTTTGATGGTTGCCAGATGGAAGTGGGAGTGGGAGGGGGAGAATGGGTGAAGAGGTGAAGGGATTAAGAGGTACCAATAGGTGGTTACAGAATAGCCATGGGGATGTGAAGTATGGTATGGGAAATGGAGAAGCCAAAGAACTTATACGCATGACCCATGGATGTGAACAATGGTGGGGGGGGGGTTGCCTGAGGTGTGGGGGGTCCTGGGTGGAGGAGGAAAATCAGGACAACTGTAACAGCATAATCAATAAAATATAATTTTTTTAATAAAATAAAAAGTAATGATATACCCTTAAGAAAATTCATGCAGTGTGCCTGGCACACATAGTAGGTGTTCAATAACAGAGCTATTACTACTGTTACTGTTCTTACCATGTCATAATTATTCAGGTCTCTTCTAAAAATCTGTTTCTGAACCTGCATTTCTTTATTTGAGAGACCAAGAATGAGAGAGAGGCAATGTGTTTACAAGAGTTACCAATCACAGCTCACTAGAATGGGTCCCCCACAAAAGTCTTACATAGGCCACTCTTAAAAAAAAAAAGGAAAAAAAAAAAACACTCCAAGTTTGGCTGCTAACTCACTACCACCTGAACATCCTTCCTGCCTCATCTGCACCCAGCTGGCTGCTCCCCCCGGAAGGCCCCGGCACTCGTCCACTCTGACTTCAGTCGGGGCCTGCCTTGATCCTCCTCCAGCTGCAGGATTACCCCATCTTCTCTCACCTCCACCCTTGCATTCACCTCGTTCTGTGGGCCCACTTGCCGCTCCATCATCCCAACTGCACATAAAGATGCTGGTAAAACCTATGCACTCCGTCTGGCTGCCACATCAACAGAAATCCATGAAAGCCCACACATTCTCCATAATCATGATCAGACGCTTTTCCTAATGTTTGTTAGACCCATATGGAAAAGAAACAAGTCTTCCTCAAATCAAGGGATAATTCTGCTTCCTGTATCCATGGCACACATTCCCACACAGACGTCCTCTTTTGTGCCCTGTAGAGAGAGCTGAGTATCCACAACACCTCCCTCCCACAGAGCCCATTATGGATGCTCTGACCCATAATATTTCACAGACTCTAAGGTACACAGGAAAGGCTTGGCTCTGAAAAACACACAAAAGCACTCATAAATTTCCGACTGCCCTAAGCATCCCTCCTTGTGCTAAGAAACAGGTTGAAGAACTAACTGCTTCAAACCCATTATTCTTTATGATGAGAACTTTCCTTCTGAATACTATCATATCGGCTTAAGTGTCATGACTTATTTATACTGAATATTACTAATTCCAAGTATGTTTACTAACAAAGATAGACATTCTCTAAAACTGGTTTTGTCTAGTAAAAATCCAAAGTTCCACTATTCATTAATTACTTTTATTAATCACTACAAAACTGAGTAGAAACATACCCATGAGTAAAGCTATCTCTGTAAGAATCAATTCATTTGAAAATTGCATAGGGTGACAGCCAGGAACATGCTAATTCTTCCATATACAGGTGGTAATATTCACCTGTCCAACATTCTAATGACTTGTACTTTAAAATTTTTTTTTCAATTTTTTATTGTAGAGAGACAAAGGGAGGGAGAAAGAAAGGGAGAGAAACATCTACGAGAGAAACATCGACTGTTTGCCATGCACCCTGACCTGGGACCGAAGCCGCAACCCAGGCATGTGCCGTGACTGGGAATCGAACCAGCAACATTCTGGTTTGCAGAACAACACCCAAGCTACTAAGCTGTCACACAAACCAGAAAGGCATGACTTTCTACTTTGAAAGGCTCACCTAAATTAAATGTACTTATGGCCTATGCTTGTCCACAATATTAAAATTATTTATTAAGTATTAAGTATTAAGAAATACAAAATTCAGAAACGATTTCAAAAACTTAGGTTAGAAAAGAATAGAGTCAAAACTAATTAGAAATGCCCACAACAATTTCCTTTGTTAAAAGACATTGTTCCAAAAGCCCTCTTGGTTTTTTTTGTTTGTTTGTTTGTTTGTTTTTGAGATCCTTCCCATCAGCCCAGATCCACACCACAGGCTACCCATCCTTGACAAGGCAGAACGCTTGCCTGCCTGCCTGCCTCCCAGTGTTATCTGTCCGTGTTCCATGTGAATCCAATTTCCTTGCATTACCTCTGCCCAGGTCAGGGATGAATGGCTGTCAAATTCCCAGTGGAATCAAAAGAAAGACCCTTTCTTCCTGAGGCAGCAAGTTTCAATTCACAGAGCACATGGCTAATCTACATATGTGAAGGTCACGGCACTTCAGTCAAAGAGGTTAAGAATGGAACAGCTCACGTAAGGGGTTGTCTTAAACATCTTGGCATGATGCCCAACAAGTAAGATTGTTGCAAAGCCATAGATAGCTTCTGGCAGCAGCAAGGGAAAAATATTTTGATCATGTGACGCCGCACACACTACCTAGTTTATTTCATGTGTGAAACTTTGAGAGTCCCTAAAAGCCGCCACACGTGCAAATCCAATCCAGACGTCAGCTTTACCAGTTTGGCCACGCTGGTACACCTCCCTCTTCGCAAAATGCATTTATTTGAAATGTGTAGATGCACTGAGAATGCAACTTCAACATATAGACAACCAGCTGACTCAGATACCTTAACAGCTGATTACAACTCCTTTTTTTGTTTTGTTTTGTTTATCCACGTTTTTTATTGATGGTCATTAGGGTTACTGCCACACTTGAACTATCACAAATACGACTGCTGAGAAAATACAGGTTAGTCTTTTGTGAAAGGTTTTATTTCTCTTAGGTAAATTCCTATGAATGGATTTGTCAGGATCAATGAATAGATATGCATTTAACTTCACAGAAACTACCAAACCATTCTCCCAGCTGGCTCACCAGTTTCTCACACGCTTGTCTGCACTGGGTGTTATCGGTCCTCTGTCACAGCCACACTACCGGGTGTGGAGTGGCATCCCATCATGGCCTTTATCACCCCACTCTGATGTCCATCTTTCTCCTGCGAAGTATCTGTTCAAGCCCTTTGCACGTTTAAAAAAACTGGATGGTTCTAACTTTTGATTTGTTTTTCTTTATATATTCTACTAACAAGTTCTTTGTAAAAATGTTCACCCGTCCGTGATGTGCCTATTTTAGATTCTGAAGGGCTGATTACAACTTCTTTGCATCAGTTTTTCAACAAACCATGAAACTACTCAGACCCGGAAAGGCTGTTTAAAGAGCAACACTCTTTTTAAAGGTGTCTGAAAACACGTAACAAACAAAACCCACCTTCTCTCTTCATGCTTTTCTCTCTCCCCTCATTAATAATATGGCAATGCGGAAAATTATAGAAATTTAATTCACAATAAAAAACAAAAAACAAAATTGCTTTTCAGGTCCTATCTGCACTAAACAATTGCAGATTAAAGTAAGGCTGCTGTAAGGCACGGATGCTTCTGACAGATGCCTCAACGGAGAAAGCAACACAGTCGTGCCACACCAGACACCAGGTGAGAAGCCACGTCTGGTGGACAAAGCGCAGCTCGGCCTGCTGTCAGCCAGGCACCTGCCCAAATGCCTTCCCTACTGGGCCAAAGGAAACAAAAGGGAGTCGGCACTAACGGAGGGGAAAGGCAAGATTTTTCAATACAGCAAAATCCTAACAAATGTGACTGTAACTTAACAGTTGTAGCTTCCAGCAATGAACAATAATCAACTACTTGTTGAATATATGAAAAAAAAATTCAAAGCAAAAGACCCGCTTCAAAATTGGAAAAGTTGTCTGCCTACCACTAATCTCCTTCAGCTCAAAATTTAGATTGCTTATGAGGCCAGGGTTACTCAATCCACATTTCTAATTAAATGCAACAGTAAGTAAAATAAAAAGATCCCACAAACTATCTCACTTATTTGGATCACCAACATTCACTTAGCAGTCTGAGGACATTCCTCCATGATGAACAACGAACCACACAAAGTTCAGCAATCCATGAACATTCTCCAGACACTGTTTATCTGGCGCTGCGCCCCTACACCAAGGGCACCCAAGGGTACCTAGTGTTTGTTGATGGTGGTGAAATTCAATGTTCCAATTACCGATCTTCTGAGTTCCTCCTTACCAGTTTAAAAAAAATAACGAAAAACACTGGAAAATTATAGAAAACATTTCAGAGATGTGATCAGTTGTGCCATAACTTACTTTTCCTAAATACTCAGCAAGGTAAAGATTATCAGGCAATAAAAAAAAAAAAAATTGAACTACGTAGATTAGAAATAAGTTTTAAGCGTTAACTTATTTGTTCTGAGAAGACTAAGAGGCTGTTAAAGTAACTTACTCCTGATCCGTGAGAACGTACAGTCCTTTGTTAGCGGGTGAAAACGTCCCTTTCCTTGGTAGATGGTACTTATAGTCAGTCTACTTCTCACAACAACTGTGTGAGTACTCTTTCCCACGCCTTCCGAAGTCAGGGAACTACACACCTGAGAGAGGTTTGGATCCCATCTTCACTAAATACTTGTAGAACACAGGTGGCGAACCCAAGGCCCCCGGGGCTGAGTCCCGCCCCCCCTCTACCTTGTCTTATCCTCCCCTTCCTTGTTTCTACCTGGTGGGAGCACCCAGCTCTCGCTTAGAGCCGTTAAGGAGTAGTTACATTTATACAGTCCTAAAATTACATTCAGCCCTTTGAAGGCAACGGTGAGGCTCATGTGGCCCCCGGTTAAGATGAGCTTGATACCCCTTGTAGTAGATTACTTAACCTCAGGGAGCGAAGTAACTTGCCCAAGGTCACACAGGTGGTAAACGTCCCATCTTCCAGGTCCACTAACCTGCACGCCTCCAGCTCCTGCCTCGGCCCCAGCTGCTGTCCCCACCCCTCTTCACCTGGGGAACCACTCCTAAACCAGCTCTTAGCTGAAGCTGTGGACAGCTGATTTGCACCGAGCTTTCCCACTCCTACCCTGCCCCAATCTAGTCTCTGGGAGAGGTGTTCCTTTAAAATCAAAACTTCTGCCCGAACCACTTACACTGCACTGTGTAGCATGTCTCTTGTCCTTACTCACTGCCTCATCCATTATTCATCACGGTCTACCCAGGACCTTGTCACCGAGGGATCCATCATCCAACGCTGGGCCAAGCACACAGTAGGCTCTCCGCAAACACCCTGCGTTGATGCCCCCGCTATCCCTACGATGACACAAACTTGTAGTCCCAGAACTCTCACACAGAGAAGACTGTTCAGTATGGCGAAGTGAATGAAATGAATTTTAATTCCTTCGTGCTAATGATATTATGAAGTCACTTTTAGTGGAAAAATCACTGTATGATACCCAAAACAAAATCCAAATTCAGATCACTTTCTCATCAATGTCAGAGCACCTAGGAACAATCTTCAAATACACTGACCTTCCACATAAAATACTGAAACACTGACAGAACGGATTTCCTTGAAACTGATATTGCAAATGTATATACACCACCAAGAAATTTTCAGTTGGGATGCATTATTAACTACTCTTCAAAGAGTTCTCCGATGATACACTTTGAGGGATACGGTTCTTCTGCACAGAACTGCAGAAGAATAATGTAGCCACTCATTTTAATTTCCACTTAGTTAAACACAAGGACTGTGTGATAATTCACCAGGGAAAATTATGGATCACGTTATATTTACTCTCTGTATCTTAAGCACCAGGTGGTTCTCAGATTTGTTCATAATACAATGGAATTTTGCCCCTGATGCTTTTATAAATCTCCTATTTAAAAAATTATAAAAACCATTCTCTACTTATTTGAGGCAGAGCTCGGGCATTCAAAGACCTGGCATTCCCTGTTCGACTACTCGAGAGCAGCCTGGTAAACTGCAATCTTGCTAAGGACCCAATCTGGATCAGACACAGAAGCAACCAGTGAGAGACCACAAGTCCACCACCCAGAATCAAAAAAGCCTAGTTCTAATTTTTGGAAACTTGGTTCGCTTGCAAAAGCACTTCCCCTAAAAACACTGCCATTTTTGCAGATCATGAAAGTGGGAAGGTCTAACAAGTGTAAGAAAGAAATAATTCTTGGCCAGAGAACAGAACGAATTAACATTAAGGCCGGCACATTAAGTGGGGCAGGCAGCGGCCTGTTCCAATGACAGTGCACCACGGGGTCTATTGGTAAACCAAAACCGATTCAGGGAACTGTTTACAAGAGCCCCGGTCAGCGGAAAACTGCATTTTGTGAGGGAAATTACAGTGGAATTCACAAAGTCTGTGTATTTGCACAGGTCTCAGTTTATATCCACTGAACATGTCTGGGAGCTAGTGTAGTTTAATAAGCTGTTCAGTGGTACATAGCTGATGAGACACTGTTTTTTAAAATTCAGAGCCACAGAGAATTTTGCAGCTGGGAGCAACGAGGGGTCACCTGGTTGATGGAGGCACGGACAGTCCTTGACCACACCCCGAAGTGGGGCAGCGCCAGGCAGAGAACAGAACCCGGGACCCCTCACCACACCAGTGGGAAGGAAGGTGGGGAAAGAAGAGGTGCCAGTACAGCTGCCAAAGGATTTACAGCAAGGACCTCAGTGATAACCCCGCCCAGCAGGCAACACGTCAGACAAGGAAACTGGGCACCGAAACCTGCAAATGAATCAAGGTCTGACCAACTCCAAGTCACAGTCTTTCACTGTATCAGATGCCTTGCAATAGATTCACATTCTCTTATAACTCCTCACAATCACAGAATAAACTACTATACAACAAACATACCTGTTCCCTTAGAAATATGTCTGCTCCTGCAGAAAGATACTTGCTCAGCAGTACAGTAACAACGTTTTACATTTCCATTTCCAAGGTCATTTATAATTCATTGGGTAAAGTGACTTTATTATAAAAGATACAAACTGGAAACAGAGAACTTAAATGATATTAAAAAGGGTTTATAGTTTGACATACACAGGTGGGGCAAACATAGGTTTACAGTCTTTCATATGAAAAAATACAATTCTTAATAAATAATAGTATAAGAATAAACTCTGTGTCTTGCATATTCACAACTGTAAACCAACTTTTGCCCCATCCTGCATAAATATGTGGTCACTGAATGTTTAAAATTTGCTTCATAAATTTCAGAAACTAGATGCCAAACTCTAGACAAATCTTATAATTAACAATCATTTCAAAATCAGGCTACGAAGTACGCTGAGTGCTTTACCTGAGCGCTCGGATAAGATGCTCATCCGAAGAAGAAACAGGAGATGCTAAGGATCCTGCAACAGCCTCCACTAATCATCAATGCCTTGCTTTCTGAAAGGTTTATTTCAGGACCCAGAAGCAGTAGCTGAATTTACTCCTCAGCCAGCATACATTATCTAAACAGTTACCAAAAATACTCCAGCAATCTAAGTATCTTCCTAAATCTGAGCAGACTGTTTTAACTTTTTTTCCCCAACAGCCCAAGTAATGTAGAAAACTGAGATAAAGAAAAGGGACCATTCTATATAAATTTCAAAGTGATTATATTTTCCTTATTTTAGTTATTATTCTCTGTAGTGGTTCTATGTGTTGCCCTGGCACAAAGCCAGGCATTGACTGGTAGAAATGTAAAAAGAGCCACTAGCTCCTATCAGCTACATCACAATAATCTACAATGATTTGTTTTGCCAAAATCCACTCCCCCCCCCCAAAAAAAGCAGGCCAGCAGACTGCTGACCCACCTGGTTATTTGCACTTTGTTTAAATGAGCCAGTTCGAAGTCAATGGTGCCACAATCCAGGTACCGTGGGGGCAGGCATGGGCAGCAGCTGTCTGCCTGCACTGCACACCAGAGCAGCAGCAATCCCTGCACCCTGGTCACTGGCTGTGTCTGGCCCCAGGCTGACTAAGAGAATGGGTGTCCAATAAATATTTGCCAATTGACTGTCTGGAGTAGATATTTATCTAACATACACCTCACTGCATACACAAATGCTAAATGTTTACACCTTAGGAAACAATTGTTGCTGACCAGTACAAGGTCTCTAAATCACAGTTGGTTTTCTGTGTGCCCTCTGTGTAGTCCGGTGTTACAGTATATACTGATCACATAAAGGTGCGACTCTGTATCAGCATCAACAGCAGCTCAAATACAATTCCAATAGTTTACACACAAAGTCTTTCACAAGAAAGACTATTCAAAATCTAAGAAGTATCCCTTTGCAGCTGCCTCTAAAATATAATTAAAAGGCCAATCATCTGAATTTAGGAATTTTTCACGTACCAAGAATTCATGCAGTTTTGCAGAGGACTACAAATTAAAAACATGAGGGGAGAAAGACCAATTTGGGGCTCAGAACAGTAAGAAAATGGACACGGCATCAGGTGGACTGGTTGTCTGCTCTGGGTTAGGGGTGGTGTCATGCCCCAGAACTTAAAACACAAATAGAAAAAATTATCACTGTAATTGGTTTTCAGCAATAGTAGAAAGATAAAACCAATAATTTTTAAAAAGAGGCTAAAATGCAAAAGACGAGAGAAATAAATAAAGGAAAATTGACCACGATAACAGTTTATTTCCATTTCCTATTATCTAACAAAGTTCTGAGTTTCCCTCAACAAAGTACCCCAAACCTTCATGCAAAAAGGCTTCAAAAAGCTCTTTTTACACTTTAAATGACATAACTGACAATGAAACACCTAACCTGCACAACACAGATTTCGAAAAAGACAAAACCTAAGTCCATTACCCCAATGTTAGAATTAGGAGGGAGTAATACACTAAAAACAAACAAAGCCCACAATTAACGTTCCTATGGAACATTTGAGGAAGAATTTACTAATAAACTATGAAAATGGCAAGATTAATGGCTATAAAAATAAGATTATTTTGCTTACTGTACTCTTTGATAACAATTTCAAAGTTTGACATGAAGAAAAATATACCTTATTTCAAGTTAGGAAGATGAGAAAGTTCTGGAAATAGATGGGGTGATGGCTGCACAACCATGTAAATGTACTTAATGCCACTGAACTGTACACCTAAAAGTAGTTAAAACAGTAAATTTTACATTATGTATATTTTACCACAATAAAAAAAATACATATATATAGTCTTTTAGCATCCCATTTTGTTTAAATGTGGTCTAGGATTTTCTCCTGGATTTCACCAAACATGGCTTCCTTCCAGAGTCACCTAATAAGGAATGGCTTCTTGTGTGTTTCTCAAGTTCCACCTTTCACCAGGGCCCACAGGAGACGGTGAGAAGGGCCTCCTGCAGAAGCTAGTTAGCGGAGGCCAAATCTACTTCAGTTCAAATGGGCTGTCTGGCTGTGACAGATCTATTCCAGATTCTGCTGCCATCTACCTAAGAATGCCTCCTGGGAGACCAGGCATGCTTAAGATTTTAGGGTGTCAGTCTCTTCCCTAGCAATAAATATCATTCAAGAAACAAATTCACTTCCTCATTAGTTCATCTGCCAAACTCAGCAGCCTTCTCATGTGTGTGGCACTGGTCCACTCAGAAGTGGGTCTGAACACTGCCTGTTGGATACTATTCAAATAAGTAAATCTAAGGAAATAGTTTTCTTAGAATTACTCCAAGTTAAATTTTGACAACAGCACATTTGCTGAAAATTTACTATGGAAACACGTGCTTTACTTTGATAAATAAATTCACTCAGTCACTCGATCAATGTGAATTGTTAAGTTACAACTACTTCATACGTATATGTATATTAACAGTTCCATTTGTTCTGATGTTATTAGCATAAGGCAAAATAAGTGGACATTTAATGATACCTAGGCAACGATACCCAAATCATTTTCATCAAATTTCTAAGAGGGAAAAGTCACTGAAATATTCCAAGTCTTTAGATTAAAATTAATTCATTCAGGCACCCTATTAAGCCAAAGAGGGCCACTTAGTCTTGTATAAATAGCCTCCGAACTGGAAAAAGCAACACTGCTTGAGAGGGCTGCATGCATGTCACATAAATACACACGTGTGCCTATCTCCTTGGCAAGCGAGCAGCTTTGCCGGGTGCCCCTCCACACCGCAGGGGCGTGGGCTCGGGACCCCTCAGCCTCAGGCAGCACACACAGCAAGTGTGTGGCTCTGCGCTCCGCACCCACAGAGAACCTGCACAAACCTCCCAGCGAAGGAAGGGGCCTCTGAAAGGGCCTGCCACCGAAACCGCCCAATTCCAAAAGGGCCGAGGACGTGGATGTGGCCCCTTAAACATAAACAGCACTGTAAAATGCCATAAAAATTTTGTAACATCCATTTTCAAAATGTAAATATTGCAAAAAAAATTAATGGAATGAGTTTTATTAATATTCATGTTGAGCCTCCATAAATCTGTTGCCTTAAGTAACATGACTGTTCTTTCTAACTTAAACATAAGCCTCAAATTTACAGACATACACACAGTCCAAAATGAAAGTGACACAAGTGAAATATTAGTTCCTTTTCCACAAATATGGATCAAAGCACACAGATCCATTAACTGAGCGGTGTCTGGCTAGTGCAGTGAGAAAAGAAAGCCTCTCTCTGTATTTAAGACACCCGGCAAAAAGCTAATACCGTTTCCTACGCTAATGCATCCAAAATTTACATCTCCAAATCAGTCTTCAAAATAAATGGCAAAATGTCATGGACCTCAACCAACAAATTTTAAATCAAACCACTTTCTTCCTAGGAGAGGACAGGGTTAAATCAATGAAATGATCATCTTTTCGGTTTGCCTGTCAAACCAATATTTAACCTAGGGGAATAAGTAAGTTCCCATCACATCAGAAGTAATTTGTTTAGATACGCCCCACCCCAAACTATACAGTAACAGAGTCCATTAATAAGAAATAGAACTGAAACCTCAACCCTATTCTAATACACCGATCTCTTTAAAAATATGTCTGTCTAATGAAATTACCAAATGAGTTTATATTAAGTCTTCCTCCACACTGTCTTACATTTTTTAAAAAGGTTCTCAAACTGGAATTAATGCCACTTCTACACCCACGTGAAGAGGTTACTTTCATGCTAATGAAGGAGCACGCTGTTTAGGGTAGCGCACACCCCTGACACGGGGTGACAGTGGGGAAGACAGAACCGGCACAAAAAGCCTTGCCGAAATTCATTCCCAAACACAGATAAAAGAACAAAACCAAAGAGAAAAGAGGGATTAAGGTTCCTCATTATAGACCCAAGGTGAGACTACGTTGTTCCCTCCTGTAATATACCCATAGATTTTGTGTTAACATAAACATAAATTTAAAGTGATCGCTGTTTTAAAGAGTAGTTACCATTTAAAAAGAAACTGTCAAAGTACACAGAAAGCAGGATCTCAATGAAAGTAATTTTAAACCATGCATAATTTCATCCCAAATAACTGAGGAAAACAGAAAACTGTCGGCATTTTTATCTTTTCTTTGTTTTTTAAATGATAGGCCTTTTTTTATGAATCACAGTTGCCAATCCCACATCTTTTCATGACAGAGCAGCCAGCCAGCCACACCTCAGTAAATACACAAATTTAGGCCACAAAAATTTCTTCACAAGATTTAAAATATGAGGTAGGGCAAGATTTCATTGGCGGGAGAGGAAACCCAGAGAGCTGTCCTGTTAGCTATAATGTATCCTACACGCATTTTTAAGAAATCAGGAACCAGACTTTAACTTCCTGCTTTGTAAGCCAGCTAATCACTTTTCTTTTAATGGTTAACATGGCTCTTTTTATTACATTGTATTAAATTCTATAAAACTAAAGTTAAAGTAGCATTAATGGAACTCAGTACAAATGGAGACATTATAAAATCTTAGTTATGTGAGTAAATCTCAACATTCCTTCTGAGACTCTCAATCTGAATACTTTATCTCACAAAAACCCAAAATTGTATCATAAAATGGCTTATTTCATTTTTCCCCTTACAATATATGCATGTTTTGTTCTTAATTACAAGCAACACTTGCCATCCAATATAAACCGTTTCCTAAAATCAAAAATGAAACTAAATGTATTAAAAGCCACAAGAAAATTTCATCATTTAACAAAGTGATTTAATAGCGTTTTATGACCTATAGTTATGTAGTAATTTAATATTTTGGACAAATGACTGTTTCTTAGTCATTTGCCATAACAAATACTAAGTAATACTCGTGCTGCAAAAGAAAAAATATTAAAAAGACACATTCCATGTTATACTGTAAGGTACCAAAAAGAAATCTATGAATCTAGGTCATATGCCTGTCATTTTTCTTCCCCCTCAAAAATACAAAAGCTATTCCCCAGGGTCACACTGAGGACCTAATGGATTCACTCTCATTCCAAAAAAACAAAATACTTAAAATGATTGGTACCATTAAGAAATAATACTCTAAAGTAACACGAACCCACATCTGCCTCTATCATCCTTTCGTTTCTGGCTTACAAAGATGTGAATTTTCAACTGTCCCTTTAAAAGCAAGCTGACAAAGCAAATCTTTTTAAAATTAATTACGTGGGTTTATTTACATAAGGTTTCTCTATAATGTTTTTACCTATGCAAATCAAAAATAAAAATAGAAATCACGAATTCTCTGTCAAGAATGGAAAAATATATTATCATTAAAAGTAAAACTCCACTAAGTGAAGATTTGAAAGCAGTGGACATCAATGTCCCCTGTCGGAAATCACATGATTATCAGTTAAATCCTGTCTTTCTGTCACTCGGAGAAGTTTCTACTCTAAGGTATGGTTATCATTAAGATACACCTTTCTAAATAAGTGAGCTAAGTGAAAATATATATTACAATCACTATCATTACTTTCTAACAGATTAAAATTTTTTAGATTTTCATAGCAATAAGGAGTCTATGAAAGAAAAATTATTTGGAAGAAACACATCCAGCACAACTTGTGTGGAATATAGTTTCCCTAGTTCACTGGGCAAGCAGTTCATACAGAGCTCACATTACCAGAAATCTAACAAAATAATTGGGGGGGGGGGGTCCTTGGTGTGTTTCTGTAGTCTCCAAATCAAAATAAAATATAAAATGATTTTTAGTATTTCACAAGAATATCCATTTTTCCCTTTTAACTAATTGTCTGCAAAAATTCTATGGTTTTCTCACTTCATTTTTTTTCAACTATAATGTCAATTCTAACTAAAACACCTCATCCACAAACATCTTAAGATGGTCATAATTGTTAAAAACACAAATTACTATAAATGTAGCCTCACTCTTGTTATAAAGTTAATATCACTAAAAGATTTTGTATATCAGAATCTTGACATTTTTAATAGCATAACTTCTAATTATACATTAAACTATAATGATATAATTCAAATTTTTCTCATAGTTTAATCTGTAAAGGGTATTTATAAAAGCTTAACAAATCCAAAAACTGTTAAAAATCATTGGCTTAATTATTTTTCAACTGCCATATCCTCACTCTACAATTAAAGAATGTGATACGTGCAATGTCCATGTTAGGATTTTCAAAGACCTGAATTTTGTAAATGCCCAACACTGGACACCAGCGTATTGTTTTTTATGTATTTAATCCTCTTATCGACAACATGATTCATAATCATTTAAGCTTTAAACAATATTCAACCTTACATCTGCTTGCAATAGAGCTCAGATATTATTTGTGGCAAGAATTTTTGTGACTGTACTGCTCAGCACTTCTATTTACATCAGCAGTGCTAAATGCCCAATGGTGAGAGGGGAGCCAATCAGATGGCAGATTAGATGTCAACTCAGAGGCAGCTGTCTGGAGACTATTACAGCCAGTTTACCTCCACAATTCAAATTCCAAACCTTGCGAAGGAGATCAAGTCAGTCTTTAGGCTCAGCCTATGAGCAAGGCACGGCAAGACTGCAGGACACTTCTAATGACGCTGTAGGACTTGGGTGACAGCGAATTAAAGAAAATCCAAATAAATCCGTTCCAAAAAGATCAATTTTCACTGGTCTGCTCTGTTCCTGGACTTGCTGAATAAAAATGTATGCCTAATCCATGATCAAAATAAGTTCAATTTACCCGGAATGTGTTCCTTTAAAACAGCCTATCTGTTGAAGGTGACTCCTTTCAAGCAGCCCATGAGCCAAATAATGGATTTCCTAACAATTCTCAGGAGTGAATCAATGTATTTTAGAATACCCTGCCTCCTCATCGTTGTACGTTTGGGCATTATTTTTGCTACCAAACATTCACACTGAAATCGAATATCTCTGAACGGCTGGGCATAACTACGAAAAGCACACTCGGCTGCCACAAAGCTAACCTATTTTTTCCTCCTTCACCTTGGAAGCTAAGAGGGAACGTGGTGTGGCTGGAGGTAGGACAAAGTTCCTCATTCTTTTCCCCAGTTAAAGCTCATTGTTGGCGCTGAGAAGACGGGGTCGATATTCCCGTCCTGACCGTACCGGCCAGATCGCCGATTGCGTTACAAAAGCCGCCCGACCGTACCCGGCGCCCACCCGGCTGCCAGGCGGCGCAGTCCCCGGATCCGGCGCGCGCGGCTCGGGCCTGGGGTGGGGTGGCGAGGCGGGGTGCTCGGCCGCCGGCAGTGCCTGCGCCCGGCCCGGCCCTCGGCCAGACCCCTCGCCAGGCCCCCGGGCCGCGCACTCGAACTCGGTGCGCGCCCCAGCCTCGGAGAGAGGCTGCCGCGACTTAAAAATGGCTTTGGGCGCCTCGCCCCCGCCTCCCCCGGCACAACACGCAGAAAAAGTACGCGGAAAGAAAGAAACTAGGGCTCGCGGCGCGCGCCGAGGCCGCCTCGGCGGAAGCAGGCCCGGCCGGCGCGGGGGTTACCTGGGATCTGCCCATGGTGGGGCCGGGGGTGCCGGGGCTCATCGCCGGGTGGCTCCTTTGTTGCGCGGCCGCCCAGGCCGGGCTGGCAGCGGTGTACTGGGCGCCCATGTCCTTGCCCAAGCCCATGCCCGCGGCCGCCTGCTGGCCGCCCGCCGCCGCCCCCGCCGCCGCCTGGGACTGTGGCTGCGACGGCGGCGGAGGCGCGCTGGGGCTGCTGTAGTCGGGGTAGCTGCCGCTGTAGCTCCTCATCATGGGGCTGGGCGAGGTGAGCAGCTGGTTGAGGGTCGGGGTGGCCCCCGACGGGTGCTGGTTCTGTCCGGCGAAGCGCTGGAAGCCCCCTGCCGCCGCGCCGGCGGCCGCCTTGCTGAGGCTCGCGGCCCCGCCGCCCCCGGGGCCCATCATCATGCCGCCGCCCTGCTGCCGGGGGGAGTTCAGCACCCCATACCCCGAGGACGAGCCCCCATAGCCGCCGCCGCCGCCTCCTGCTGCTGCTGCCGCCGCCGCGGCCGCCGCCGCCACAGCTCCCGCTCCTGCTCCTCCTCCTCCTCCTCCTCCTCCGCTGCCTCCTCCTCCTCCTCCGCCTCCGCCTCCGCCGCCGCCGCCCGCGCCGGGCCGGCTGTAGCCCGGATAATGGTTGTACTGGCTGTTGGGGTACCCTTCGTGGGAGTTCTGCAGGGGGTCCATGCTGCTGGGGGCTCCAGCGGCGGCTGAGGCGGAGTGCATCATCCCCATCCCGGGGCTTTGTTGTCCGCCATGTTGATCAAAGCAAGGCCCGGCGCGGCCGCCGGGGCCGCCGCTCGCAGGGGCAGCGCTGCCATAGTAATTATTAAACTCCGAGACGGCCGCCGGGCCGCTGCCGCCGCCGCCGCCCCCAGGCACGGCGACTGGCGGCGGCTGCTGCGCGCCCAGGGCGCCCAGGCCCGGGTGCTCGTACCGGCCGCTCGCCGGCTCCCCCATCTTGGGCGGCGCGTCGTCCTCCTCGCCGGGCTTGCTCAGCAGAGGCTGGCCTGGGGGGTCGGCCTGGCTGCCCGCGGCACTGTCCTTGGCGCCTCCATGTTGCGGCTGCTCCATGTCGGGACCGGGCTGAGCCGCGCCGCCGCCCGCGCCGCCGAGGCTGTTGTTGTTGGAAATGGGATGTTGCTGCTGCTGCTGCTGTTGCTGCTGCTGCTGCTGGAACTGGTTTAGCTGCTGCTGTAGTGCGTGGTGGTGGTGGTGGAGGTGGTGGGCATGGTGGTGGTGGTGGTGGGCATGGTGGTGGTGGTGCTGCTGGTGGGGCGGCGCGGAGGGGGCCTCGCCAACGGTTTTCAGTGTGTGGTTGGGGAGCAGCCCCGTCTCCATGGCCGAGCCCGGGCCCGACGCGGAGGAAGAGGAGGACGCGGCGGAGGAGGCGGAGGACAGCGCGGCGGCGCTTCCACCCTCCTTGAGAGCCGCCTCGGATCCGCCGCTCTTGGCGCTGTTAGAGCTGGCGGCGGCGGCCGCGCTCGCGTGATGGGCCATGTTCAGTTCGTGACGGGGGTGCAAGGGGTGGTGGTGCACACTGTTCAGGCCGTCGCCGCCGCTGCCCCCCAGCATGGGTCCCGGGGCCGCCGCTGCCGCGCCGCGCGTCCCCGCCTCCAGGTCCCGGGCCCCGGGCGCCGGCCGCGGCCCGGGGGGCGCCCGCCGCTCGCCGCTGCCCGCCCGCGACGCCGTCGCCGCTGCTGCCCGCGCGGCCATGATCGCCGCGGCGTGGCGAGGCCGGGCGGGGGGCGGGGGGAGACAATAAAACCCACTTTTTAGTCCGCGGCCCCTCCTGTGCGCATCCACACGCCCCGATGGGGATCGAGCGAGCCCCCTCCCCCTCCGAAGGCCCCGCCGGAGCCGAACCGGGAGTCACGCCTTACGGTCTGGGCCTGCTCCCGCTGTGTGATTTCACGGTGAAAGTTTTGAGTTCAGGTTTAAATGAAAACTTTTTTCCTCTCTAACCCGGATATGGGTAAATACACGACTGGCTGAGCCGATCGGGCCCAGCACGGCATGAGAGGGAGCCGAGCAAGCCCGAGCAACTATTATCCACTTCTCTCTGATTACTCGTGTGCACTCGCAAAACGCGGACTGGACTCGGCGGGCCGCCGCCGCCGCCACCCTCCCGGCCCTGCGCCCGCCGCCCGCCGGGGCGCATCCTCGCCAACACCCAGCGGCCGGGGCTGGGGACTAGGGCCGGCTCGGCCGGCGCCGGGAGCGCGGCGGCCTGGGGCTGCTGTAGGCTGCACTTTCCCCTTGTGCCTCCGTCTCCTTGCCAACCGGGCGTTCGCGTGTTTGTTTTCACGTCTAAAAGGAACGGTACAAAGGTGGAAAACGAGTCTGACGAGCAGACAAAAGAGGGAGAAGGGGTAGGGAACAAAGTTGTCTGTTGGCTTCAAAGGTGACGAGGAGCCGACAGAGAAAGAAAATATTGGGCAATCTGTGCAAAAGCACTGCCTCTCCCAGGAGTTATGTAATTTTTCAGAATGTTAGCCTCTCTGCCTTGATTTCAGGCCATCAGCGTCTAATTCCCACAACTTCTTCAAACTGGGAAATTAGGAGAGTTTAAGTGAAGGTTAGCCACAATCGAAGTGCACACAGCAGGTACTCAATAAATGCCTATAATTGACTTCATCTGCCCCAAAGATAATGTTAATATAGCTATTTTTTTAAGGCACCTTATGTATGTGTGTGAGCTTATCTGTGAAAGCTCAAAGTATTCCCAAAGGAGTGTCTTTCTTGCAATACACTTGTCTGTCCTCCCTGGAAAGGAAAGTCTTTGAGTATGAAGAGTGGTGTGTTATGCTCCAAACATCTTGCAAATGGAAATTTAACTATCGGTGCCATAAACAGTGACAGCTAAGGTTTATCTCACACCTTCATAAATCTATATGATGCCCTCCACCATATTTCAGAGGTTAATATCCACAATTAACCCTCTTGATATGAGTTCATTTCTAAGTAATTTGAAGCCAAACTAAAAAGTGTTAATAAACATAAGACCAATAATAATCATTTTTATCTAATCCTACAATAGAACTGTTTCATGCTTTGTCCTTTAAACAAAACTATTGTTTTACCACTTTATAATGTTTTAAGTGTGTATTGTTAATTTATCACCAAGTAACGCCTCGAATATCTTCAACAGCAGGACTTCTTAACCTAAGCAATGGCAACTCAGTTGTACCAGTGTGGACTCAGTTTGCATGGAGAGAAAGCTTTGAAGCCAGAGCTTTCATTTTTTATGTATATCATATATATAGTACAATTTTGGTAGAATGTAGTTTCCTAAAATGATTTCATTCTTCAGCTTTTCATAAAGACTATTTGAGTTTATTTCAAGTGCAGCGGTTATTTTGGTTTACTTGACCAACTGTAAATGTTCCTTGATTAAATACAAAAGGATAGATGGGGAAAACCAGTGACTAATTGGGGGAGGGGCGTCAGTGCAGACCCAGGGGTCATTATAGGGCGGGAAAACCACACGGGATTCTACCAGAACAACTGGAAACCAGGGTTGTATCTCCCTGTGTGAGAGAATAACCAACCTGTCAGGTGAATCCATGCCGAATCATCAGTTTTTACCAAGGGAATACTACATCTTTGTTAGCATGAGTTTTTGACGTTTTTCTTTTGGATTTTCTCCCTTTATATATGCAAATACAGTGCATACTAATTATATGCATTAAATCACATAAGTTGAATTTTTAAGTTCTTATGTAAATATAAATATATGTTGTGTATATATACATATATTCTAGAATCAGTTACATATGTATGATTTTAGACATTTAGAGTCAAACTAAAATATACATACAGCCATAAAAGTACTTTTTTTTTCAAACTGATAAAATCTATTAGTCAACTCATACAAGAGTAGCCATATTTCTGGCTTATTTTTACAACTAATTCTAAAAGGGAAAATGAGTCACCAACTTCAGCTCTGTCCCATTTCTTTAAAAGATTATTTCGTATAGAAAAATCATGAAACTAATAAATAAAAAGGTACGTAAGTCAAAATCTCTTTTAATTCCGTTTGCTTCAGCGAGTCATCTAGAAGACTGGAACCCAGAGGCTGTGGAACCAAGGACCCAGCACAATGAAATCAGCCTGCTCTAAAAGGCGACACATGCCAGTTCCTCCTCCCCATGGCAGATGCCACACCCTAACGCAGACAGAAGGCTCTGCAGTCTGTGAGGGAAGCGCAACACAAAGCCGGCAGGACCCGGTTTTGTCTTAAAACACAGAGAAAGCTAAGACACCTTTCTAAAGGCTTCTTGCTGAAGATACGTAGTCGGCTCCTATTTATTCAACTTAACACTTTGCAAACACACCTTCTTGGGATACACAATTAAGGCCTCTTATAGTTTCTTTTAAAAATCCAGGACTTGATCAACAAAATGGCAATTGTCAGGGGTCCGTCAGAAAGTGATGAAATAGGTTCACGTCTCACAAAACTCCAGTCTGAACCGTAGACCCTAATTTCTAGCCACTTGCCACCATTATCCTGTATGGCAATTCTATGTTATTTTCTTTTTTGATTAAAAGGTAGTGGAAATCACCACATTCATTTTTCCTAATGAATTCCCAATTTTTACACCTCTTGCCTGAATTTCAAACCATGATGACAACTTTAATAAGTTGACCTCGCCACAGAGAAGCCGCAGAGGCTAAGGCCTGGAAAGCCGCCCTTAGCAGACCGCCCTCCCACAGGTTGCTTCCCGCCCTCGGGTTTGGCCAGCAGGTTACTCGGTGTTTTGTTAAACATTCCTTCTTGGCTATGAAAAGGGCTTGTTCGTTTTAGCAATATAAAAATTAATATTCAAACAGCAGTTCCCTTTGAATAAGTTTTAGGACACTGAATAACAGTCTGTCTGGCTTGTCGACTTACAGAGGACTGGGCCAGGTGGCCGTCAGAGAACGCCAGAGTTTCTGTTCTTTTTGCCTCATTGGACGGAGCCCATCATAGTGTTTGCTTTCAGATTAGTCCCCTTTTACTGTTCTGGTTATTTTTTTCAATAACTGAAACTTACAATTCGCTACCCATCATATTTCTCAATATTCTTTACATAATTTGGAAGCAATTTAGAATAAAGCCCTGTCAAGGTTTTCCAAATAAGAACTATTAAAGAATGAGGCTTTGGATACTTGCTTTCCTCTTACATTTATGAGAAACGCGCTGAATGGAGCTAATGGGATTTCCCTACTGATCCTGGTCAGGGACTTTAAAAAGCACTAAACAATTGTCCTTTTCACTTCTCCGATTTAGACGTTAGCAGCAAATAACTAAGTAAATGCAAGATTCGGGGTATACCATTTGATCTGAAACAACTATGTAAATTCACAGTGGTCCGTAAGTTTAGGGTGCAAAACAATTAGGGTTTTAAAAATCTAAGCAAATAGTTTGAATAAATATTGGGGACTCTGATGATCAATAGCTCTATTGTACTCAGGAAGAATCTTAGGGTGGGGACTATAAACCTTGATGGGGGGGGGGGGAAACTACACTGATTCATTCAACAAATGTATCTAAAATCTACTTTGTGATATGCCCTGAGAATGAAAAGGTAAATATTACCTTGATCTTGTCCCCAGTAGGGGAGGAAAACAGCTCCCTCAAGCCGTCAGGGCTGCCCTGAAGCATTGAGGAGGACTTGACCCATCAACCAACAGACTCAGACTGCACTCAACATCCTCCCCTTTGTGCCACATCGGCTGCACTCACAGGCACCCAGCCCTGACCCGTAGCCTGGGATGGCTCTGCCCTGGCACTGGGAGCCCCCCACGGTTGGGGCTAGACGTTCAGAACCTGAAGTCAAACGCACGCAACACAACACTCCTAACAGTTTCTCTCCCCAGTTGCTAGAAACACAGTAGTACCAGTGAAATAAATGAAGAAACACCTCACATTTTAGAATACTGTACAGACTACCCACATTTTGAATGCTGCATAATAAATATTTTTATTACAGCCTAGTTTAGAAATTGCCTATAACTTCTAGACAAATATGTGTTCAATGGCATCTCTTATTTTATTCCCAGTATTGTCATTATTCATGTTGCCATCATCAAAATCACATATTGAGTACCTATTGGTGCATTCTCTCCTGCAGTTATGTCATGTAATCATGGATACAGCCTCTGTCACTGATACCCTGCTGCTTGGATAAAGACACCTTATAGATAATTCCACTCTAGTTCCACAAAAAAGTAAACACATGAGAAGGGACCATATTCGAGGTCACACATAACAAGAACACAAAGGAAGTCCTTTAGAGGGCTGGTCACCTCAATTTTCTGGAAGGGTCTCAGTGACTTAGTTGTAGAGGCTTTTGGTTTTTTTCCATATGTGACTGACTGCTTCATAGTACACATAAACTTCTACAAGATCAAGCACAATAAGTTCCGAACAACAATAACTTGTACATGACTATATTACATTCATGCTTTTTATTTCACCCGGCTTATATTCAATTACCTTGCCTCTGATTCATTCAGAGAATCCATGGGCACCTTTACCAGTAAATGATTGGTTTGACAGCTGTCTGATTGTTCTGGGAAGGGCCAAAGGAATGGTTATATAGTTTTTTTTTTTTTTAACACAAAATGACAGTTTCATTGAGGAGTTTGCTTATTAGTGCATTCTTCTGAAAATGCCCAAGTAGTTACACATAATTTTCTCTCCCTAACTTTAAGGAAAGTTCCACACTGTGACATGTTTCTGTAGAAACTGAAATGTGGGGGGCGACCCCTGGCATCTCTGACCCTCAGATGTCTCCTCTGAAGCCACACTTCTCTCTGTGGTGCTGGTTACCTGAGTTCTCAAGGCCCCTGTGTGAAAGATCCCCCTCCCAAAACGTGACCCACAGCGGGCAGCTGAGAGGGTGGCCCTCCCATTCATGCACTTGACTTGGCAGCCATGACACTGAAGAATAGAAGTTAACTAACTGGGTTGAGCCTGCCTGCTGGACATTACTCAGATAATCACACTAGTTAATGTAAAATGTAACTGTGTGGAGATGCCACCTTCTGAAGAAAAGATCAGAACTCCATGAGGGAAATAATCAGAGAAGCCTGACACAGACTAGGGTCTGCTGACTGGCTTCCCAGAGGAAATGTGGGTTGCACTGAGAACTGAAAAACGAGGAGAAACCAACCAGGGAAAGAAGGGAAAGGGCATCCCGGACAGCAGGAGGCCCGTGGGGCTGGGGAGCAGGGCTGGGCCGCCTGGGCGGCAGTGGAGGTGGGGCCTCTGCAGGCCCAGCTCCCTCAGAGTCTGTGTTCCAAGAGCAGTGGGAAGGACCTGCAGCGATTCGACGGGACTGCCGCCAACACTGGCCCTGGGTGGTCACAGAACCCCACTGGCTGTTGGGGAGAGAGGAAGAACCAGAGCAGACAGCAGTCAGACTGGGGATCAGGTCCCAGGCATCTGGGCTGAAGCCTCAAGCCAGGAAGACCTGGTAACCTTCATTTATTGAGGATCCCAGTACATTATTATATTATAGTAAGAAATAATAAAAGGGTCATCAAATTAGTGTAATGTTTACATTTTTAACATAATGTATTCCGTCCCAATAATACAATGCAAGTGTGCTTTTCACAGAATAATTAAGGTTTATTTCAATGAATTCATACTGCCCCACAGGCTGTGTGTTCTGTTATTAGATCACAAGTTTAAAAACAATAATACGATGAACATCTTTTCATCTAGTCATTGCATCTGCAGGACTAAATGTATACACTTACTTGGCAACCACACCAAAATCTAAATTTGTGGCTCTTTTGTGAAGGGCCTCCTCGTTATCTGTCACGATAGCACATAGTCCGAGTAAGAGCAGAGAGAGGGTGGAGGTGGATGGGGCAGGAGGAGCCACGGGGATGAGACACAGGACCTGACTCTAAGGAATCTGCCACCACTCAAGGCTCCCATCCAAGGAGATGAGATGGGTGCAGAGCCCTACCTACCACTCACCAGGTCCTGGCACGGGACCGAGCCTGCTGGAAGGTGGATGGCTTCTTCTGGTCTGCACAAAGCACTGTGCCTGCAGTCAGCAGCCCTCCACGGGACAGGCCGTGAGGAGGTGGCATGGAAGGACTTGGTCATGGGTTGGACAAAGGGGTGAGGACATGGAAGGATCCAAGTCTCCCTCTCACTTCCTTTACCTTCCCAGCTCTTCCCGGCCCAAACCCGGGTATGGAACCACCGGAAGCGCCAGCGTTTCTCCCTACCATCCTGTGCACCCTTCGCACCCACCCTGCCTCTCCACCCCCACCCCTGCTCTGAGAAACCAAGTCTGCTCGTAATAGAATCCTAAACCTAAAGACAACTTCCTTAGAGGTTTTAAGAAGGCAAGAGCAATTCCTCAAATCCATAGAGTGCAAGTATTTTGTGACCCGAGAGCCTCTTACCTAGGAATTTGGGAGGTTGAGATGATCCATGGAAAACTCCTTGAAACAAATGAAGCCACTCAGTCAAAACAACCAACTCATGACTCACAACTAGCACCCCTTCCCAGGGCCTCCTGTTTGCACAGCTCCAGCGGTGTCAGACTTGGATGCCTCAGTCCGGTTTGTCTGCTTGCCCCCTGAAATTAGGCCGTATGGCTGCCCTGCTCCTTCCCACTTGCCACAATGCAGAGCTATCATTTGCATGGGAAAAACACAGAATCCTGGGCTGCAAAATGCCCAGGCCTGGGCAGTGTCCTTTTTTGGCATCATAACTGGGCTTTCAGCCACCTTTCCACAGGTGCAAACTTCAGGGCACACCACCTCCCATCTCAACCGTCTGTAGGAGGAGGAAGAGCACGCCCTGGAGGTCAATGCTCCCAGTGTGTGGAGCACCCCTCTCGCCCTCCCTGCTCACTCCCTTCCCCATTCAGGCATAGGACACGGTCTGAAAAAGGGGAAACCTCAGGCACAAGTCATATTTAATCAACAAACCAAGCCACAGCGGAGGCTGCTTTGAGTTTTATAACTATTATTACTTAACATTTATTGTGTTTATCCTGTGCCCGGCACTTTGCATGCATATGGTAGAGAAACAAGCCGCCTAACCCAACATCTGTTCTCCTCACCTTTAGAAACAGAAGGCCTAATTTCTAACGGGCACAGGATCACCCGCAAAAAAGTGTCTATGTTTCCTGCATCCTTTGCGCGTAGGTATGTCCCTGTTCTAAGGGGAGCTGCAGTGCTGGCTTGGTTGCGTCTCTGGACTTAGTTTATGAGAGAGAAAAATGAACTGCTATCTGTTTAAGCTGCTGCTTTTTTATTTTTTGCTATGTTTCGTTTGGGGATTTTCTCCCCTCTTTTTCAGTAGGAAACAAAATCTAAGCCCAACTGGTATAGTGCATTACAGTTTCTCATATACTTCTCGCAGCAACTCTCTGAGAGTTCCATGAACCTCTCAAGCCTGCATTTCCCCCTGCATGTTTCCCACAGCACTGGGCTTCTGAGGATTCAATGAAACAATCCCTGCAAAGCTTTGAGCACAGTGCCTGGCCCAAAGGGAATGTCCGATCCCATTTTTATTTTATCAAAGACCTTACCTCTCACTAGCTGGATTATCGATGACTTAAGGACAAAGTCCCTGTCTTCTATTCTCCTACATCTTCCCCAACAGTCAGAACAATCCTGGACACACACAGTGAGCTTTTAGCACTTAATTATCAAGAGAACATCGTGGCTAAACACAATCATGCAAATAAAATTATTTATGTGCACCTTTGAATTAATTGTTCCTTTGAATGCAAAGAACTCAGGTAGCTTAAGCAACAATAACTTTTTATGCCCTCCTTGTTTAAAATAAAGACAAGATTTTCAACTTTTTTTTATTATTGGCCTCCAACGTGTAGGGAATTTTTCTTATAAGGTGAGTTCTCCCTACTATGGTAACATAAGTTCTGAGCTACGTTCAGAGGGCCACTCTCAGACGCTGTCTGATTTTTCCCATCTTCCTCTCTGGGCAAGAATGCCTTACACTTATTGGCTGAAGGAGCATCCTGTGGGCCGAGACTGGTAACCGGGGAGAGTGGCAGGGTTACACCGAACATGTTGAATGCTAGGACACGTCACAGCACGTCCCAGTCTGTACTAACTTAGCATAGCATTTGTTTATAAACATGATTATTAGTGCTGATTCTGTGAAATTGGTTTCCCACTGACCCCGATAGAAACTATGCAAATATTCACCCTTTTCTGAAGCATAGTAAAAACTCCTGTGGTTTTTGAAACCAGACCAAGAACACATGTAGAAAAGCCCGTGGATTATTTTAAGTGAACTTATTTTTTTAAATCTCATTAACTTTTCACCATATGCTGTTTATTTTTTTTTTTATATCCTACACAAGCTGAAAAATGAAAATAGACCCGGCCAGCGTGTTCCATTTGGGGCACAGCATTGCAGGGATGATGCACACAAACTCCGGGCAGTTTGGAGGAAAACAAAGATGACTAAGGCGGCTTTTAAAGATGACTTAGGAGAAAAGATTTTTAAAGCTCAATACCTGCCTTAACTAAGCAGCCCAGGAGGACAGCCGCTGACCTGCTTCCCACCACATGGAAAGGGCATTCCCCACTGGGGCGTCCTGGTCCATAGGAGTTGGAGTCACGTCCAGTTCCACATGTATGGGCTGTGCAGGTCTGGGCAATTTTCTTAACTTTGCTGTGTAGCAGGATGTATGTGCAACACGAAACATCTACCCTGCGTGAGTCGGGGGTCGGGGTAAGAAGTAAATGAGAGTATAAGTAAAGCATTTCACCTATTGCCTGTGTGTGTGTGTGTGTGTGTGTGTGTGTGTGTGTGTGAGTTTCTAAGTAGAATGGGTGTCTGTCCTGTGATTTCAGGACAACCAGGTGTACTCCATCCAACCCAACATTTCTCCTACTACCTAATTAAAGTTTCTCCATCAAGATTTATGGATGCATTCCTTTCTCTAAAGGCTTTGTGCCCCATCAAAATACAAATGTGCTTCTAACAAGTAATACCATGAGCTTTTACCAGTCATTTACACCTGACTATGAATACACAGGGTGGGGCAAAAGTAGATTTACAGTTGTGAATACAAAAACCACAGAGTTTATTCTTGTATTCTTGCTCAGTAATTATCACATTGTTTTCCATACGAACCACTGCAAACCTGATTTTGCCCCACCTGGTGCTGAGGCGGAAGCAGAGGAGACGAAGAGGATATTAGACCCGGAGGGGAGACCAGATGAAGCAGGGGACCCGACAGTGAATGGGGAAGCTGTGATGCTGGGGTCAAGTTCTAGTTCCTGCACAAGATCCCCTCACAACCAGCCCTACATATTATATGGACGAAACTATGAAAAGAAAAATATACTGAAATGTTGAAAAGGTTTTTCTTTTCATCCTAACAGGTCAGGCTTAGCATCCTCAACCCATTTTGTAAAGGCTGAGGTCCTAGGATTTGTCATTGTTGTGTACAGGGGACCCTTGGGAGATGCAGCTAGGCACCAACCTGGGGTGGGGAGCGGTAGGGGACGCAGTCTGGGGGCGCTTTTCCAGGCTGCATCATCACATGATCTTGCAGCCAGATAGGATAGTGGATGACATGGGGCATGTTTACTTTGCAAGTCACAGTGAACCCTCTCCATGGCAAAAGGACTCTGGCACTGAGACTTGGGGAAGAGAGAAGGGAAGGGAACTGCTGGCCTCTGGGACCCCGCCTGCAGCCCTCCCCCACCCCTGCTCTTGGGGCCCTGCGAGTCCCTTGGTTGCAACGAGGACGGATGGGTATGTGGAGTCGAGAATTTGCCTCACTCTGGTCGGGTGCAGTGGAGAGGAGGATGGAGAAGGAGAGAAGAAACTGGAGGGGAGGGGGGAAGAGAAGGAGAGATGGGAGGACGAGAAAACCAGAGGCTTCTACAGATAGACACACTGTTACTAGAAAGAAACACTACTTATCTGGAAAAAACAATGTTGCAAGTTATTATCCATTGACACATTTATCATTAACTAGGCTAGAGTAATTCATGGAAGTCATAAAAATTTTAGGTTCAAGGTTAAAACTTTAGAAGAACCTTTCTTGCTAACCTTCCGTGGATAAATTCCCTGGACAGTTGATCCGCCTGCCTCCATTGTATTTTATAATCCCTGTCTTATTCTGATGTCCAACCTCACCTGGCCACTGAAAATGTTTCATCTGGAATTTCCAATGAATTCTTTCTTCAAGGAAAACCCTCGCGTTCTTTCTTGACTTTCTTCTGCTTCCATCTTTAGGAAAACATACATTGAAGTCTGAAGCAAGGTGTTCTGTGATTTCCATCCCACTCCTGCTTATCAAAGCTGAGGCAGGAGGTCTATTGAGGTATCCAAGTTCTCCTAAAGGCCAAGTCAGAATGAAAAGACTCGGGAGTGTGGTGGGGACAGGATTCCAGGTACATAGGACAGAATCTCTGACCTGGAAGCAGCACACACTGGTGAAGACAACTTCCTTATCTGCAGAGGGAGGCAAATGGACCCGTTCGTGGCTACTCTGATGGCCCTTTAAGTTTCAAAATTATTTTTCTCTTCCTCTGACTTTCCTGAGACCATGCTAGCCTGAAGCTTCTTCGGTGCTTTCTCCTTTTTCTTCACGAGTTTTTTCACCTCCTTGCTATCAACCCCCTAATGCTGAGGTGTCCCTGTTCCTTTCCTTCCCTGTGGCCAGCCCGCCCGCCCACCATGGTGACCCTGGCGACAGCCCTGCCTTGGTCAAGGTGGCGTCCTCTCTGCACTGATATAATTTTTGCCTGTTTTCTCTGTGCCTTTGTGCACTTCATTGCCTTAACTGTCCAGCCACTTCCTCCAGGGCCTGGCTTGCTCCTGCATGCTCTGTGATGTCACCCCTAATGAATCGCATTTCTTTTTTCTTTTCCCACTCAGATGGTGTTCTCTTCCTCTTATTCCCTCGGGAGAGAGAAAGAGAGAGAAGAATGATCATCAATGGCAAATGGCAGTTACCAAAGCAACACTGAGGACTGACTTCAAGTCAAGAGAACACACATCTCCTTCTCATGGTTTCAGGTGCTCTACCTGTTCAGAGAAACTTCTCTAGTGACGAACTACAGAAATGATCCCTGAAAGTATACTCTTGAATCCCACTTCTAATTCCTTGCCCCACCGCAGTTTCTCCTAGCTCTCTGCTTTTACACAGGCTACTTCCTATGCCCTTTCCCAGTGGTTGGTCAGAAGCTGCTTTCAAAATTTAACCTAACTCTCACTCTCTTTGTAAAGCCTTCCTGACCGCTGCTCCCACATACCTAGTAGAAGGGTCAACCCTGAGCTAGAAACCGGCTTGTGGACAGCACTAGTTTAGCCTGTAGAATATTGCAAACATTTGTGAATGTTTGTGTGCCCACCCCTAGACTGAATGCTCCAGGAAGTTACCCCACATTCTTGTATATCCAGGGCCTAAAACAGAACCTGGTCCTCCATTGGTGTTTATTGAATGAATGAATGACCTCTGCAGCTAGTCAGAAGGCAGCAATGTCCCCTTCCCCAGAGACTGGTACCAATTTACTGACATACTTGAGCTCTTCAGACACTTCCTGAGCAGCCCCCAAGTCCTGAACCCACAGGACAGGACGTGTATGGAGATTTCAGAAGATCACCCGAGAGAACCCTATTCTTGCAAGATGAGTGCTCCTCATTCTGCTCACCCAGAGACACGTTGGTGGCTAGCGCAGGAATGGGAAAGGGAGGCAGCCTCCCTCCTGCACACGGAGTGTGTCCACATTCTGCTCTTGGACCCACAGTGTGACCTCCTCAGGCCCCTACTTTACAAATGGGGAATTTGCCTTGGGACATTATTTACCATGGAACTTGGAAAGCAAAGTTCTCCTGACCCCATAACAAGAGTCAGAGACCTAGAAGCAGCTGCTGCAATGCTTCCATGACTTCGGCTATCAGTGTGTGATAAGGTGTCTGGACCAACACGGGCTAAATAAGATCTTTGAGGAGAGGAGCCCACATACAACTGTTAACTAGCAGGAAGAAAGACTTTGTGGCCACAATAGATACATGAATTTTTTTAATGGTGTTATAACTAAAACTGGGAGGGGGGGGCTCCACCTGCAGAGCACCTCCAGCCACCACGAATGAGAATAAGTCTACCAAGACATGATCTGCTTGGGGAGGAAAAGTGGCTGATTTCAAAGGAGAAGGGCCTTGAGCCTGTTCCTCAATGGGCTTTTATTGAGTTTAATTTGCATAGGAATACAGGGCATAAAGCTCATCAATCATTGTCAGGCAGTAATGATCAAACAATAGATAACATTCAAAGAACTATGAGGGCTTCTTCTGAGTGATGCCAAAGGGCCGTAAAACTTTGGGAAACAAACTCACTTTTTGCTTGCACCCTTATCATTTGAATTGAGGGCATTTTTAGCAAAGCAGTTTTCATAGGACTTTATGCATTCTTTCTTAGGTCTGATCACCCCAGAAACCTACCCTTTTCAGCACAGGGCTGCACCCCCTCCAGCATTGTTTTAGGCTTCGGTCAGGTGGGGGAAGTAAGGCAGCCAAGAGATTAGGAGACTTCTTACAGATGGAAAGAGGACTCAGGCCCTTGAAAAGTTGAGGGGTGAGGGTCCATCATCCCTTTTCTATAGTCCCCTAAGTCCTTCCTTAATGGGCACCCTCACAACCGTGCCTGTCTTAGGTCGTCCCTTCCTTGAGGAATCTTACCCATCATTGGCTAACCAGCCATCCACCCAGGGCCAAGCACAGTGAAGTAAAGGGGGCAGAGGCTGTGCCCCTGCTAGGAGGATAAGCTTTGTCTCCTTAGTGGCTTATGGTCCCAAGGTCTTTTTACTCAGCCTTAGCCATGGGGGGGTCACAGCTTCTGAAACCAGGCAGGCTGGTTCCCAGCATAAAATATACTATTGCCAAGTCTTTCTTATTATATTTAAAAGAGCTTGATTATTAAAGTTATTAGATATTTGATATTTTTGTACTATAAAAATATAAATTATTAGCATGACTGATCTAAAACTAGGCTAATCATAGCTGAGTGGAGATGTATTTTCCAGATATTTTGGTCTAGCTTCTATTTTTTTTTTAATTCAAGTACAGGATGCTAACCTAACTATTATGTAACATGCAATGCTGGCATTGTATCATTCTGTCAGAATCTGATTTAACTTCTTTGTTAGAAAAGTTAAAAACTTAAAAGTTCCAAAATAGTGCTCATTTGACTTCTGGCAGTCAAATGAATAGTAAAAGCAAGACTTCCTCCGTATACTCTTCCATATAGGTTTGACTTCTGAATTATAAATATATGTTAAAAAATAAAGAAAACCAAAGCTGAAGTCTCGTGAACCTCCCCCAGTAGTTGTAGACTCCTCAGGCTCAAGGACCAGTCATCAGCTCATTAGGGTGGAGCAGGGTGGGGTGCAGAGGATCTCCAAAGCTATGTATGGCCAGCTGCCTGAGACTGGACGCCCATTTGTCTTTGCAGCTGGGTCTCCAGATCCATGTGGTGCCTTGTAGCTGAGAACAGGCTTCGCTGGGCCACCAGTTTTGCTAACTACTTCCTGTGGTTTTCTGGGATTGGGTCCCAGGCATTGAATCTTTCTGTTACTCTACCCTTTGGAGGTAGGAGCTCTGCTTTGCTCCTACTATGATGATGGCTTTATCCTTCCACCCTCCCTTGGCACGGGAGTCTGGTCCCTCAACTTTTGGCTCATTGCTGTGTCCTTGGAACCTGCTGACAAGGGTATTTGATGCTGCCTGCCTACCTGGGTGGCAAGAACTAGAGTAACTGTAAAAACAGTGACAGCCAACAGTAAATGAGTGCTTGCTGTGTGACAGGACATGGTGCAGAGGGCTCTGCGTGCCCCAGCGCATTTGATCTTCATGGAGGTCCTATGAGGCAGGTATGTGGATAGGAGAGTCTTGAAAAAATGTAAAGTAAAACTGCTTGCTTAAACTCATGGAAGAATTAAACAGAGATTCTGGGACTGGACACAGGCATGTCTGACTCTAAACTGGGGGTGGGTTGGGGCCTCCAGTGAATCCACATTTCAGGGAAGTTCTGTAGCCAGCGGCCACGCTCTCCTGATCCTAGCTGAGGCGTGAATGGCTGCAACTTCCTAGGCTGAATTTGGTTCTGCAGTTTTGGCCCAACTCAATCGATGGGTCAAATTCCAGGGTCAGACGCTGCCAGGCTGTCTGTAGTTACCCTTCCAGTTACCCAGTAGACTGTGTGGTCTACTGTAGTTACACTTCCGCGCACACCCGAACCACACATATGAACCATTTCCTTACTTCTGCTAGTGCAGGACTACCATACTCTGAAAGAGAAAATAAAGAAATGGGCTTATAAAGAAATGTATTCATATTTAGTAAGGCTTTGTTGGTTTTTTTCTTTTCCTCCCTCATTCTCTCCCCTCCTTTTTTTTTTTTTTCCTTCTATAAGAAAAAGTTGAAATTCTCCTAAGGTCTTAGGAAAACTGCAGCATCTAGAAAAGAGATGTTTATAGTCCACTGAAAGTCCATTGTGAGAAACTATCTTCCACATTTTGTTACATGGGCAGTCTTTTGTTTTATACAGATTTTGGTTTAACGAAGTCTACCAGAAAGGCTTTCTGAAGGAAGCCGGGCTCATGAGGGAAAAGCTCAGATGATATACAGTGTGATGTTTTGATAGGATATTTGTGGGATAGGATATTTGTATTTTCTATTTCCCTTGTACTTTAGAATTAGATTTTTTAAACCCTCAAAATTAAAAAAAAATTCATTACATACATATGAGAAATCACTTAGAGAAAACCATTGTTTGAGCCTCAACAATTTAGAATTGATGATCATTTGAATTGTAACTGGGCTAAAAGTAAGAGTAGCCATAGAAGGACTCATTAAAAATTGTTCGGCACAGACACTGCTCACCCCCAAGAGTCTCCCTTAAACATATGCACACACGCACACACGCACACACCCCAAGACGCAGCACACACCCCCAGAGAGACCTGGAAACAAACAAATGTCATCAGGAAATTGAGACCATTAACATTTAAAAAGATATCATTGCAACAGCTCAATGATACTTGAATTTAACAGTAGTTAATAAATACAAGGAGTGAGGAGTATAGATAGATGGCAATGGGAAATGTTTTTCTATTTTGAAGTATAAAACAACTAATGTAGTCCATTTATTACACAACATAGGACCTTTCCTAATTAACACTGTTTATTGTTCCATTTATTGCATGTACTTGAAGAAATTTTTAAAAGGCATTAAAAATGTCCATCTTTCAGATGAACTTAGATTCATTTTCCTCATTTAGTCTGAATTGGTGATGTTTCACTGTAATGCATTCTGAAGTTAAACATAAAATAATTGAGAACTTTGTGATTTCTTCCCCTGCTTGACATGGACAATTGAGAATAAAATAATATCTGAATTACATAATAGTGTGATACCCTAATCCAGTTTTCATTAAACTTCCTTTTCAAATTGAAATTATTTTATAATATTTTCAAATAATAAAAGTATTACATATTAATTGCATAAAGCCCAAATAATAAAAGTGAGGCTTTAATAGAAAATTAAAACAATCTGTAATCCCACTCAATGGAGAGTATTTACTTAAATGTAGACCTAAATTTGGGTGTACATCAAAACTTTTTCTATAACTTCTGGTTCCAGTAACATGGGGGGCCCTCCCACACTCCTGCAATAAACACATAAATATTTTGGATAAAATAAAATAAGTCACTAATACACAAATATATTGTGTTTTTAAAAGTAGATGATTCAACCAAGAAGGAGAAAAGGGAAGTCCTATGGTAGCTACAGCTGTAAGTTGGGCTGATAGAACCAACACCTAGAAAATGGGAGTTTGGTTACATAAGGTCTGTCTGGAAAAAGTCCAGCCATTGTTAGCAAGAACGGTTTGCACAACATCAATGCAACCTGGCAGCCAAGGAGAGTGGGCTGGAATGCACATGTGTGAACAATGACGACTTCACTGCACTAGTCAGTGGGGGCGGTAGATGCCATTGGGTGAGCATGTGTACTGTGTGGCTGTCACATTCAAAATGACTGAGCAAGTAGAGCAACAAATCTGCATCAAATTTTGCGTTAGGCTTGAACATTCCTCCATGGGAACTACTAGGATGATTCGAAAGGCCACAGCTATGGGTAACTAGTGATAGGCAACTTCATCACAGCAACATGCCTGCTCACACATCATGTCTTATACAAGGTTTTTTTGCAAAACATCATCACCCAGGTGACTCAGCCCTGCTACAGCCCAGATTTGGTGTCCTATGACTTCTGGCTTTTCCCAAAATTAAAATTACCTTTGAAAGGTAAGAGATTTCAGATTGTTGATGAGATTCAGGAAAATATGATGGAGTAGCTGATGGCAATTGGCAGAATTGCCTCTGTTTGAGGTCCTAAGGTGCCTAGTTTAAGGGGGACTGAGGTATCATTGTCCTATGTATAGTGTTTCTTGTATCTTGTATCTTCTTCAGTAAATGTCTCTATTTTTCATATTACATGGCTGGATACCTTCTGGACAGACCTCATAAACCTCACATAAAGACAAGTGATGGCCTTGGGCTCACTTAAGATTAATATATAAGGAAGTAAAAGTTTGAATTAAGGGAATAATCCTGCAAAGTTGCTTAGTCCATAAAAATGTCACTAAAAAAGAATTCCAGCAAGGACAAAGAATAAGGAATCTTGCAATATTTAAGGTTTGAGTGTGAAGGAAAAAGAAACATCCCTCCTGATAAATTTAGCCTAAGCCTGAGTGTAGGATCTAATTTTACATAAGCCTTATAGCATAAGAATTCTCAGCTGATACACTAATAAAAACTGGGGCAAGAAAAACCAAATGTGGCCAAACCCATGGAAACTCTGGGACCCTAGCAAAACCAAATGCCCATGCACACTGCAGGGCAGACCTGTGATCTGGGGCACCCAGGGCTCCCACAGGGAAGACCACCAGTGTTCAAGGTGAGCTCACAGTGAAAACTACAAACCACAGTAGTGAAATGAGGGTGGATCAACTGGCTGAACATTCAACAAAACTGGTACCTAAACAACTCTACAGATAATTGAACACTCTGAAAGAGTCTATAAATGTTACTAAGTTTAAAGTGATTAAAGAGGTAAAAGAATCAAAATAATACTTGAACAAAGGGAAACTATGAACAGAGAACAAGTGGATTTGAAATAGCATCAAATTGGACTTCTGGAAATAAAAGACTAATTCATTTAAATTAAAAACTCAATGAAGAGTTCAATCTCCATATAAAGTGGTCAACTGAAAAACAGGTCTGAATAAATCCCCAGAATGTAACATAGAGATAACAATGGAAATAAGAAAGAGAGGTTATACGACATGGAAGACAGAATGGAAAGTTCCAACGTAGTATTTCTAAGAGATAATGGGGGAAGAAAAATACTGTTATAAGTCACATACTGTATGACTATTATATGTAAAACCCACAGTTATCCACAGAGAAATTTTTACAATTAATAAGAGAATTTAGCAAGATAGATACAAGTCAATATACATTTTATCCTAGAAATTTCCATGTTTTCTCCTGACTTTTCCATCTTATTAGCATAAAGTTAATAAAAAGCATTTCTTTATCTTTTTAATCTCTGTTGCACCTGAACTTTTGACATCTTTATCAATTTATTATTTATTTGTGCCTTTTCTCTTTTTCTTGACTAGTCTCACCAGAGTTTATCAATTTTGTTACTTTTTAAAAAACAATATTTTGCCTTCCTTGAGCCTACTACTTAATGTGATTTCTGTTTAATTGATCTATTGTTTATGTAATGATTGTTTAATTGCTTTCTGCTTTTATCTTTATACTGCTTTTTATTCTACATCCTTTGTGGGTTTTCTGTCATTATTTCTTTAACTTTCAAATTTGGAAACATATTTACAGTACTCAATTTTCAGCCTCTAAGTATGAAGACTGTAAATTTCTCCCAAAGTACCATTTTCCTGAATTCCACAATATACCTTTTGGATAACAAGTAAGACAGGAAATCCGAACACATAGGTACAAAAACATCGATAAGATACATAAAATAACTAGAACTTACACCCTTTCAGTGAATCACATACAAAAATCAACTCCAGGTGAATTAATGAGCCATATGTAAAACACAAAACTATAAAAATTTTAGAAGTCACTATGGGAGAATACTTTTATGGTACTTTTACTTATTTCTTAAATAAGAAATAAAAATTGACAACCATAAAGGAAAAATTAACACATTTGGCTACATTAAAATTAACAATGTCTGTTCACCAAAAGACCAGCCATAGATGGGAGGGGGTATTTGCTAAAAATATAATTGTCATGGTATTTTATCCTGAATGTGTAAAAAAAAATTACAAATCAATAAGAGAAAGGCAAACCAATATAAAAGGGAGGGGGTAAAATGAATTGCACAAGGATTTTATGGAAAAGAAAACATACATGGTCAATAAACATGTAAAATGTCATTCAATCTCATTATCAGTAGCAAAAATACACACTTTCTGTGACTTGCCATTCCATACCCACAGAACTGGCCAATGTTAAAGTCTGAGACTGCCATGCATTGGCAGGCATGGGGAGCAGGGCCATCTCCCACACAGTACTGCTGGGAGGGTAAATTAGTACAATTGCTTTGAAAAACAACTTTTCTTAATGAAGATGCCCATACTTCATGACCTAGCAATCCCACTCCCAGGTATACACCCTAGAGAAACTATCCTGCCCCAGGAAGCATTTATGAGAATGCTTAAAGCAGCACTAGGACTACTAGAAACTAGAAACCAACCAATGTCCATTGATAGTAAAACAAATAACATGTGGGCAATGGGACACTAGTCACTACTGAGTCAGAGTGCATTGCAGCTATACTCAGCGATACAGTAGGATTTTAGGAACGTAATTTTCAGTGGACAAAACAAACTGAAGATCACATACAACATTAGTCCACTCATACAACACTTTAAAACATGAATTGCCATATGTTTTCTTTGTCAAAGTACAAAGAAACTACAAACCATAAGTTTAGGATAACAGTGGCCTCCGAAGGGAACTAGGTGGGTCCATCATGGGGGCTGGTGCGATGCACGAGGGTAATGGTGTTGCTCTTTCGGTTCTTTCCCACGCTCAGTGATGCGTATTTAAGGGTTGTACTATTATTCTTTTTTGCTTTCTCCCCATTATTCTTTCTACTTTATGTATATTTTTAAGGTATTGTTTTGCACCTGCTCAGGACTCATTACAATCAACGTAAGTGCTAGAATGCTGAAGAATAACACTTTCCCAGAACTGACAGAGAGCGTCAGTCCTCAGAATGCAGAAGACCTTGGCCCTCAAAGGTTAAATAGAAACTAACTCAAACCTAGACAGATGAAAAGGAAACTGCTGAGCATAAGAGACAGAGAGAAAAGACAGGGAGAAAGGACTGATCGTCCTCAAAGGGAAAAGCAGGTTTCTCTGCAACAGTGGCAAAGTACGGAGGTGAAACACCTCTCAGTGCCGAAAGGGGAAAAAGTCCCAAATTGAGTTTTTTACCCAGCTATGTTTCATTCCGGAGCAGAGGGCCGAATTCTGACCCTGTCTGAGGTCACCATTAACAGACCTTCGCTGGAAGGACTACTAAAAGATGTACTTGGTGGAGAAGGAAAACGGGCCCCAGCACAGATGTGGGGGATAAGGAGTGGAGAGAAGCAAAGAAATTTGCAAACATATTTGTAAAACAAAACAAAACAAAACAAAAAACCAGAGTGGGTCCCGGTTTTTGTGGGATATACAGTTTTATAATCTGGGCTTTCTTAGAAACCCTTTCTAAGAAAAGTATAATAAAAAATTAAGTACAAAAATTTACATTTCCTCTGAATAAGAATAGAAACCACAACAAATAAAATTTAAAATTATAGCTAAATGCTACACAATCTCACAAAATTCAGGAATATAATACATTCTTTTAATTATCTTCATCATAATTTCACCTCCTCTATAATACATTTTTTCCCTACATTTCTGGCCTGCATACTCTTTGCTCACCTCTTGATGGCAAAATGACTTTTAAATATCCTATAGAAAGAAGTAGAAAGATAAATCAGTCTTCTGACACAGTTGGTCAAAATTTGTTCTTTAAAAAAAAAGAAATGCCAGCCATCATTTAGAAAAGTTTAGCTTAGCTTTTTGTTTGCTGTTGGCACTGGGGGGAGTCTTCAGATAATGCCAGCCCTTTGGTCTCACTGTTGCAGGGAGCTGATCAAAGTCGGCTGGGTTTCGCCACACCCAGTGTCCCTCCCAATCCCTGCCTGGCTAGGGCAGTTCTCAGCAGTGCAGGGTGCCAACCCAGTCATGTGGCCCTCAGGCCGAGAGTGGAAGGAACAGTGTCTCAGCCTCGTTCTTCTCTTCAGGGAAGATGTGGATGCTCCACGGGGTTGGCGGAGTGCAGGTTGTCAGTGGGACTGCAGCACAACGCCCACCCCCTCTAGTGCAGCTCCGAGACACCACGGGACAAAGAAGCATGACCTCCAGGCCAGCAGGGCTCCATTCCTCTAGCTCTCCTGGAGCTGCTTGTTTCCCCCGCTGGTTTCAGAGCCCTGGGAGGGTCCATCCAATTAAGGCCCCGAAGCTAAAACATTAGGTACCTGGTAGATTCACCATAAGCAGGGAACATAGAAAACAACATTAACAAAACAGCCATAGTAGTAATAATGGTTAGAAGACACTTACTTCCCATGCCTATGTCCATAGAAAGAAGGAATGTTCTACTTCAGTTTCCACAAGTGACACTATAAAAACACTCTCCACTTCTCTCTGCACCCTTAATCATCCTCTTAAAGGCATGGAGGAAGAGCTCTCCATGCTTGGCTCAGCCCTTGCTACTCTCTCTCCTGCAGAGCTGCCTGACCCAGACGAGGAAGAGGAACGTTCTGGCCCGCCTGTGTCCAGGTGGCGAGCCACCAGCCTCATGAGGGAGACCTGCTGTGGCCTCACTGTGTCGTCGGGGGCTCAGTCCATCTCATTCAGAAATGAAGTATCCGTAAGATCACTTTCTCCAATCAGATCTATCTGAAATAAAGCTAAAATTTTGATTTTCAGTCTCTCATTCCTGAATCTCTCTCCCTCTTCCTTCTCTGCACTGGTTCTGAATTCCAGAGAGGAACAGAAGGGCTATGCATGGGATTCCCTGCAACCCTAAATAATAAAGGCTAATTTGGGGAGCTATTTAAAAACAGAGGAAAGTAATAAACAGATAACATGGGAGAAGAGACAACAAGAGCTACTGATTACCTCCATCATAGCCTGGTATATTCGAATTTAAGGGTAACCATTCAAAGAAAGAGAATATATATCTTCCTAAATACTAGGGGGGCAGGGAAGAACAAAATCAGCCTCAAAGGAAGCAAGAACAACACCCCCAAATAGTAAGAAAAAATGTGGCAAATACAAAAACTAAAATAACATGATAGAAATAAATCCAGGAGAAATGATCTGAATAGAAACACAAATTCTATCTATATGACCTTTATAAGCACAAATGACAATGACCCCTCATATTCAAAATAAAATTATGGGAAAAAACATTACAGGTTAAAGCTAAACAAATAAAGGTAGAAAGGTAATATTAAGGAGAAAAAACAGAATAGTATTAGGTGTAAGAAGGACAATTATTTAATGATAAATAATAATTATCCAGAAAATATAATAATCCTGAAACTTGCATGCATCAAAAAACATAGCCTTGAAATTGTATAAAGACAAATAATGATATAAGAGGTCTTTCTGGGAAAAGTCCAGCCATTTGTCAGTATAACGAGAATGGTTTGCACAACATCGATGTAACCTGGTAGCCAAGGAGAATGGACTGGAAAGCACATGTGCAAACAATGACAACTTCACTGTACTAGTCAGTGGAGGCAGTAGATGCTGTTGAGTGAGCGTGTGTACCATGTGGCTGTCACATTCAAAGTGATTGAGCGAGTAGAGCAACAAATCTGCATCAAATTTTGCATTAAGCTTGAACTTTGTCCACAGGAACTATTTGGTTGATTCAGACGGCTTTTGGGATGATGCAATGAGTGCAGCACAAATAAAAGTGTGGCACAGACACTTCAAAGACGGTCAAGAATCGGTCGGAAGTAATCCATGGTCTGAAAGGCCTGCAGCAAGTGGGATGCCTGAGATGGTTGAATGTGTATGGACTCCAATTAACAAAGATTGGAGACTCATGGTGCAAGAACTAGAAGCTGATCTGGGGATTCCAAACACTACTGTGTCTGAGATTTTGATGCAGGACCTTGGCACGAAACGTGTCGTGGCAAAATTCGTTCCTTGACTTCTGCTGCCGGAGCAGAAAGAATACATGCTGCAGTTGCTAATGACTTGATTCAACCCGAACTGTGTGTAGTCCCAAGGTGCCTCCTTTGAAGGAGACTGAGGTGTCATTGTCCTATGTACAATGTTTCTTGTATCTCATATCTTCTTGAATAAATGTCTCTATTTTTCTTATTACATGGCTGGATACCTTCTGGACAGACCTCCATATATAATAATAGCGTTATTATACACCCCCCCCAACCGTGATGGGTGTTTTTAACACACCTCTCTCAGAAACTGAAATAGAAAGCCTACAAATAATTGGAAAGTAGAAAGTGTCTTGAATAGCACAATTAATAAGCTTGTTCCATGGACACGGACAGAATGCTGCCACCAATAATTAGAGGAAAGAGATGATTACTAGAGAGTGACCGCCATCACAACAAATACCAAGTACTCATTTTATATTGCAATGCAATATAGTCAGAAATTTAAAAACAAGGTAACTTAGAAATTCTATCATTTTAGCAACTAAAAGCACTTCAAGGTAGGTAGGTAGACAGATAAATGAAGGGGCAACTAGACTGATAAATAAGAGATGATAGGATCATATTATAAAAGCAATTTCATGACTGCTTTTAGCATTTAATAATAGATTGTGTATCCCCTTTCATGTTAATAATTATAGATCCATATCAGCATTTTAACAGTTTTATAGTGTTTCATTGTCTGAGTGTACCATAATGTATTTGTTGTTCAATCATTCATGAAATATTTGACACTTTCATTATTGACTCAACCATACGATATTGCTATGACCCATCAATATGATTTTTCAAAACTTTGGAAAAGTGGACAATTTGGTTGTGTGGCAGAAACTGAAGGTTAGCTACTAATACTCTTCTTTCCTTTTTCCTTAGAAACGACACTCCTTGTTTTTAGCTAGGCAGGTGCTGTTTGGAATAAAGACTTATTCCCCAGTTTCCTTTGTTATGCTATATTTACCTTCCAGGAACTGTCTTTTAAAAAAGAACTGTGCCTTTCTTCTTCCCATCTTCCCACTGGCCAGAGTAGGGGTGAGATGCTCGGATAGCAAATAGCAATCTTGGACCATCAAGGTAAAATCTTCGTGTTGCAGAGATTGGAGACACAAGGGTAGACAGAACCCGGGCCACTGTTCCTCATGAACTTGCAGTGTTAGCTCTGGGCTGTTTATCTCAGGACTTCCTTACACAGCGAGAAAAGGCATCTCTACCTTATTTAGCTATTATTATTTGAGATTTTCCTGAATAACATATTTTTACCAAATATTTTGCTATAATGATCAGCTGTTATAACCAATCCTTTATGCATATATATTCCTACATATATTCTTTTAAGGGTGTTTGAGATGTATTACCAAATTTCACTCCATACCACTGTACATAACAGTGCTCCATTTTTCCATGTCCATTCTAACACTGGGTACCATTCTTTTCAATCTTTGCCAATGAGATAGTCTTTTTTGACTACTAGGATGGTTAATATTGTCAAAAATTTGTTTGCTATTTATGTTTATTCTTTTTATGTTGCTTTTTAAAAGTTCCTTGCTCATTTTTCTATCAAGGCAAATATTTACAATACACATATGCTTTATACATTATAAATATTTTCTTCAGTTTATTATGTTGAACATCATTTATGATATTTCTATGCAGAATTTTTAAACTTTATCAGGATTTTTCTTCCTCTTTATTTTCTGTCTTTGGTATTATTTTTATAGAGTTCTCTTTTCTTATAGATTATAGAAATATCCGCCTAAATATTCACCAATACTTTTACTTTTTAAAATTTGACTTACTTTAAAATTGTTAATCTAGCTAGTATTTATTACACAGTAGGGATCCAAATTTTTATTTTTCCAAATAGTTAATCAAATGTTTCAATCTTTATTGAATAAATCATCCTTTACCCCCCCAACACAAAATGCTTTCCCTAGGGAAAACTAAATTACCTTATGTACACAGATCATTACTAAAGTCCCAGTTACATTCTGTTTACCTACATATCTATTACTCTACCAGTGTCATATCTTTAATTATTATCACTTTTAAATATTTGTATAAAAACTGACATGATGTATCCTCCCTAATACATTTCTTAAAATTTTCTCAAGGTGGACTTCAGAATGCTTTTTATTAATATTAGAGTAAAAGACTAAATAACATAAATCTACAAGAATTGAAACTTTTATTTTAATTTTATTCTAGTTTTAGATTGATGTGCAAATATTTGACACTTGCTTTATTGACTCAATATGATATGGATATTACCCCTCACTACGATTTCTAAACATTTTTAAATGAAGCCACTTTGATCTTTTCCTGAGATGTTATCATACCCTTGAAACTAACTAGGTCATGAAGCCTCTTGCAAATGCTAATCATTTTGGTGAGTGTGGGCAAGTCACAGAAGCAGCCTTTGCCTCCGATGGGCTTATATCCCACTAAAGATAATTAAGGCTGCATTAAATTGATATGGAGTTGTGTAAAACAGAAATAAAACTCTGTAAGTTATCACTGTGAATACACTGCTCTGTACTTACATTCTGTGAGGCTGACTGGAATGACAAGTGACAGTGGGAACAGAATGGGATTGGTCTGAAGGGTACAGGAAGGGGTGGAAGGCTGTGTATGGGGTAGCAGCAGAAAGCACATTATGAGGCAGATTCACATGTGTTCTAAGCTAGCAAAGATAATGAATGTATGATAATTTTTTTAAGGGAAATCAGATAGAAGGGAACCAATTGTTAGAAACCCTTTTCAATACGGATCAGCAATGCAGATTTTATGTGAGCAAAAATTCAGACCGATTATAATTTCTGAAAATGAGCTTGAAAAATCAAAATGGTGCTTCAGGAAGATAATTCTTACTGCAATAAGCGCACGAGTTTGGATAAAAGGTAATTAATTAAATAGTCTGTTTAGGGAATTGGCACAATAATTTATTTTGAAATTTAATTCACTCCGTAACTTTTATAGAATATTACCCATTGCGTGCCTAGCATCGTGTCAGCGTTAAAACGACTTTGTTTGCAGCCCCAAATCTATTTTTACAAGGCCTTCACGACAGATGTCTAATGACGCCACTTACAAAGAGGGAGACGTTCCCCAGGTACTTCTGTACTTTGTTCAACAGAAATTTAACTGCCCAAGTGGATGTGTGATTGATGTTATTCAATGATTAATGCAGCAAACTCCCTACTTTACCCTCTGCAGCAGAAATCTCCATTTAACCCCTTGGGATATGTAAGTGCCTCGTTTCTTAAGAATCTACAGCGAGATTAGGAAGAAGGGAGGGCTTCAGAAAGCAATTAGGAAGGGGGCAGTTTAATCCCTCCTCTTTATTGAAAAGCAGCTTCCACCGAGGTTCTGTCTACTAAAAGAAACTTGAACCTACAAAGGAGTTTGCAAGAAAACTTGATCAAATAGGGAAATAAGAGGAATAAATAAAATAGCTACTAGAATAACCTATTTCTCTTGTTTTTTTTTTTTCCAGTTCATTGAGTCAAATAACAGGAAAATCTCACTGAAATAACTATTTCAAAGTATATCACAGTTGCTTTTCAAGCCACTCTCCTGTAGCATGAATATATTTTTTCAACATATAACTGAATGTATACGATGTATATCTGCTTCATTTCCGCCTTTAGTCCCTCTCCACTTTCCCTTACTCGTAATGAATAGCTGCTAAGTGAGACGGTCTGAGAGGAGAAGACAGAGTAAGCACAGGTTCCTTATTAAAAGCATATTTAATTTTTGTTCTTCAAGCCCTATTGTCCCTCAGACACAGGGTGCACATGTCTCTAAGCATCTTCTGACTTCGGAGGCACCTTTATGTGGTTAGTCAACCCCAAAGCAGAGTGTCCCCACCAGGAGCGACTCGAGGGAGAGAGAGAAAAGGGACAGAAGATATGCCTTATCTTGTTCCTGTTGTTGGAAAAAGCCTACATGTTGTGGTTCCTGAAACATTTAGGGACAATTAAAACAAATTATTTAATATACATAAAAATGAATTTCACCATTAGATACACATTTTTATAAGAACAATATATCTTCATGGCAACAAACAAGCAAAGAAATTAAAAAAAACATACACAACAACAAAACCAAAAGAGAAAGAAAGAAAATAAAATAAATGGTTTGCAACAGAATGTACAAAGCCAAAGTACTTCTAACTCTCCCACTTCCTCCTAGAGTTTTTTCCAAAGCATATACATAAAATATTAATTTATTTTAGACAAACAGGATGATGTTATATATATTCTCCAACTTGCTTTTTTTTTTCTTTTTGCACAAAACTATTTATCTTGGACTTCCGTCTAGCAGCACACACAGCTCCACTTCCGTCGTTTACGCATCCGCACGCAAGCGCACACGTACGTGCTCTAACCAATAGGAGAACCAGACCCCAATGGACGGGCCTTCGGCTGGTGGTCGGCTGAACAAAGTGACAATGATTATTCTTGTTCATGCATGTGAAAAAAACTATAGGATAAATTTCTAAATGGAATTGGAAGATCAAAGGATGTATTTAAATTTAAAAGTAACATTTATACTTTAAAGTTTAATAAATCCTGCCAAATTGCTCTCTAAAAGGGTTGTCTCAGTTTCCACTGCTAGTGATGGGTTGTACCCGAGGCTGCAGAGTTCCTACACCCACAGCAAACCATTCCCCCCTGGCAATGAGAAGGAGGGAAATTCACTTCGCAATTTCAGAAGTTTGCATTTCTTCAATTGTAACTGAGCTTCAACTCTGTATATTCGTATCATTTTTTCTCTGCAAACAAACAGTTTGCCTATTGGTTTTAAATTGACTTATTAACCTTTTTACTGATATGTAAGGACTTTTGGGTATTAAGGAAATTAATACTTTGTCATACATACTAAAGATGTTTTTCCAAGCAAATGTAATAAACATTTTGTTTTAAAAGGATATTCCTAGTTTTACCAGCGGATTCCTTACCCAGGGTCAATTTGATTTAATATCATTTCTATTTAAATCCCTCATTAGGGAAAATGGATTTAATCAATTTTCCAAAAGTGCATTCTACTATTTGATTTAATCTTAAGATAGTTGTTTGATGTAACTTTAATGCATAGTCATTACTTCAAATATAGATTTATGTTTCGGAAAGAAGGAAAAATTAGGAAAGAACGATAAAAAGTCAAAGAATAATGATGACCATCTTCATGTCTCATAAAAATCTTCAAAATAAAATAAATTAAGAATATAAGGCATAGAACATTCAGGAGGATTTCAAGACTTGCTTGGAACTGTGTCTTTAATTACTTTGCTAAATTAAAAAAAAATCATTTCCATTGCAATCCTTTCCGTGGAGTGTATGCTCCTGCGGGAGCCCCGGCAATGGGGGCCTGGGCCAGCGGTGGTACAAGGTGTAAGGGTAAGAGATGTTCCGGGAGGTTGCGGAGTGAACGTTCACACAATGTGGGGCTTAAGCTTTCATGAAGTCACCCCAAACCTTTAGCAAACCTTCAAGGATATGGGTCTGATGAGATTTCTTGTGGACGCCAGTGAACAGAAAGAGTTTATCTATGTCAAGGTTGTAGAAACAGCTCAATAAAGATGAAGAGGACAGCAGACACGTCAGTAATATTTACCGCCTCCCCTTCCCTACCCCCCGAAAAAGAATGCCCAGTGCCTGTGCAGCCGCTCTCCAGACGCCGCAGCCTGGCTCTCCAAACGCAGGGGCCTGTCTGTCTGCAGCAGCGGCCAGAATTCACTACAAAAATGGCCAGAGGTGGCCCTGGCTGGTGTAGCTCAGTGGATTGAGCACGGGCTGCGAACCAGGCATCTCAGGTTCGATTCCCAATCAGGGCACATGCCTAGGTTGCAGGCCATATCTCCCAGCAACCACACATTGATGTCTCTCTCTCTCTCTCTCTCTTCCTCCCTTCCCTCTCTCTCTCTCTCCCCCTCCCTCCCTTCCCTCTCTAAAAATAAATAAATAAAATCTTAAAAAAAAAAAAAGTAGAAAAAAAAATGGCCAGAGGTGAAATCCTCCCAAAGCCAGGGTCTGTGGGTGATGTATTAATGAAATTATAAGAATATGGTCCTCAATAGAATTCAGGTCTTTAAAGGAGCCTAAAGTTAAAATTATCATGTCTTCTAAGTCAATCAAGATTTTTTTTTACAAGAAAAGTGCTATAAATTCTTAAAGGTCTATTTAACTTTCATATCAAATTTCAAAGGAAAAATAACTTTATTTATCTACACTGTCTCTGCTCCACTATCAGATATTTTAGAGGACTCTTCTTAAATCAGTTAAACCACAAATCTGTTATAACATGTATCTAATATTTAATATTAGTAGGAGAATACTGCCTAAAACTCCTCAACCTTTAATGTCGGTAATTTTCTCTGTGAGGCCATACTCACTGGGCACAGTTGCATCAAGGTGATATGCTGTAGAAGAAAGTGAAATTGTCTGGCAGGGATTTTTCTGACTCCAGCAGTATGTGTTGGTTTGCATACTGGTGAATGATTTGCACACCAGTTAAGATGTTGCAAAGCATCTTCGATTTATATCACCAGGAGGGGAAAATTAGATAATGATAGGATATGTATGAAAGCGCTTTGTAAAGAACCAACAAAATGTAGTCTTTTAGTGTCAAGGTCAGAGAAGAGCTGACAAAACAGTCTCAGGAATAGCCATGAGGCTAAGGGAAATTATTTCCTTATGAAACCAGCATCATAAATAAGGTACAACTATACGCCAAATACCTTAAAAATTCCTTTTCCTGCATATACTGAGGCAATGAAATAGTTAAAAAGATTCAATTCATGTTTTAACATATTTTGTATGTAGAATATTTTATTGATACTGTTTCATTTTCCTGACAGCTATGATGTTATTATTTTCTAATTTTACTGCATTATGATCACAGAATATTTTCTACATGAAACCAATTTTTTGCTATTTATTGAGATTTCCTTTGTGGAAAACATTGGAATGGTTTGATTTTTCTCAAACTAAGTATACACTTGTTTTTGTTTTACTTGTTTGAGAGTCAGTGTGCTTCTTCCATTTTTAGACCTTGTTGTATTCCAATATAGAAAATTCCTATTTTCTCCTTGAATGTTGCTTGTCTCCCATATTCTACTCTTGCCCTATGTCTCCCTGAGACATATTGGATGTACATTGGACCTTCTGGTCTACCTCCCACCTCTCTGACCACTCTCTCATCCCTTCCATCTCTTTCCCACTGTACTTCATTCTAGGTGACTTTCTCATATATATCTTCCTGTTTGCTAATTTTCTCTTTGGATGTGTCTAAAACTCTATTTAATCTATCCAGTGAGATCTTAATGGCCACAGTTTTCATTTCTAGACCTTTCATTTGCTTCCTTTCAAGTTTTCCTTTTCTTTATTTCCACGCCATGGTGTGTCCAACCTTTTGGCGTCTCTGGGCCACACTGGAAGAAGAGTTGTCTTGGGCCACACATTAAATACACAAACACTAATGAAAACTGATGAGGGAAAAGAAAAAAGGTTTTAAGTAAATTTACAATTTTGTGTTGGGCTGCATTCGTAGCCACCCTGGACCGCATGCGATCCACAGGCCACAGGTTGGACACCCCTGGGATAATCCATGGTGTCTTATTGTTTCATTATGTTTTCATTTCTTCTTTAAAATATCTTCACTCATTTTATTTATTATAGAGAGTCTTTGATTTTGTTTGGTTACAGTTGTTTTGGTGCTAATTCTCTTAATTTTTACTTCTGATGGCTCTCCATTATGGTAGCACTATTTGTACAGTTTATAACATATTGTTGTTGCGGCTGTGAATTCATAGTCAGTGGGTTCCGTTGTTTTTCAGAGAGAAGCTTTTGTGATGAACTGAATTGTGTCTCCTTGCCCACAGAATGCATACACTGAAGCTCTAACCCCCATTATAGTTTATGTGTACACAGGGCTTTTAAAGAAGTAATTAACATTGAATGTGGACATCAAGGTGGAGCCCTAACCCAATACGACTAGAGTCCTTAAAGAAACACCGAAGAGGCACGGGCCAGAGGAAAGACCCTGTGAAGAGGCAGCAAGAGGGAGGCCATCTTTGCAGATTTCCAGGAGAGGGGCCTCAGGAGAGAACAAACCTGTTAATGTCTTGACCTTGGACTTCCAGGCTCCAGAACTGTGAGAAGATAGATTCCGTTACTTCAGCCACCCACGCTGTGGTGTTTTGTTACGGTAGCCCTAGTAGACTATTCCAGCTTCTGACCCCTAGGCTGTGAAGGTGATCTCACAGAGGTGCTTTCACACTTGCTTCTACCAGATTCCTAGGTGTTTTGAGGCTCTGGACCTATTTTTAAGTTAACTTACTGGCTTAAAGCAGCAATTTTCAACCCTTCTCACCTCATGGCACACGTAAACTAATTACTAAAATTCTGCAGCACACCAAAAACTTAGGTATAATTTTGATTCATTCCCACTAGACAGCTATTGTTGTATTGCCTATTGCCATTTTTTATTTGATAATTTAAAGGAAAAGAAGTCAGTGCCCTTCACTAAATAGTCAGATATTTCATGTTTTAAAAATTCTTGCCACACAGTGGTTGAAAATCTCTGACTTAGAGAGTTTGAGAAAACAGACCTAGGGTTAGCTTTCTAAGCTAATCGTATAAATTCAGACATCTCGGGCTGGTGTTAGTTTCTCTAACAGGATGTCCCTTCCCAGGCAGGTGTCCATTCTAGGGCTCAATAATAGCAAACATCCTCGCTCCTTCCACAGGCCAGTGAGGGAAGTTTCCCTCTTTTTCTTGTGAGTGTCTAGGCATTCTGCAGGGAACTGGCTTCGGCTTCTCTGCCTAGTGAGTCTCCCTTCCCTGGCTCCGCCTTCTCCTGGGCCTATCCTGGTCCCCAGGGGCCTTTATCCAGGACGAAACCCCCGCAGGTCCTTGCAACATCCGCTTGCACTTTTGCTTTGGCTTTGGAGTGTTGCTTTGCTTCTGACATCTGGGAAGTTTGTTATTTCATGTCATTCATCACTCCAGACACTTGTAATAGAAAGCGAATTTTTCCATATTGTATCTGTCCACCATGTTGACTTTCTAATTGTGCGTACCAGAAGGTGTTGATTTTTTTCTAACACAGTAGAAGTAAATTTGTCTTTGTTAGAGTAGAATTATGTGAGTTAGTAGTCAGTAAATCCATCACAATTATTTTTTAAGTTATATTGTGGGTAGGGGAATAAATTAATTTTAGAATAGATAACCTTCAATAATGTGATGAAACTATCATCAGGGACCTTATTTCCAGACTTGGTACCAATGTAATACACACAGACACTTGTGGTTTCAGAGACATTTGTTGTTAGGCATCATTAGACATCACTGATGTCTAACAACAAAAATAGACATCATTGTAAGTTAAAAACAAGAAAAAATCTTCATCTTTGTGCTTGCATTATCATTCCAAAGTCATTAATATCCTCATTGGCCTTTAATGTACTGCTATGGACTGAACTCTGTCCCTCAAAATTCTTAAATTGATGCCCTATCCCAATGTAATGGAATTTGAAAAGAGGGCTTGTGGGGTTAATCAGGGTTAGATGGGCTCGTGAGGGTAGGGTAGGGCCCCACAATGGGATGAACAGCTTGGCGAGAAGAGAAAGACTGTTCTCTCTCTGTCATGTGAGGACACAGGAAAAGGGAGGCTCTCTGCAAGCTGGGGGAGGGCTCTCACCGGGAACCATGTCAGCCAATACCTTGATCCTGGACTTCCAGCCTCCTGAACCGAGAAGTAAATGCCTGTTGTTTGAGCCAACCAGTCTGATCGTTTGCTATAGCAGCCTGAACAGACTAATATATGCACATAACTGTCCATCCAGCTACAAATTCATTTTCCTACCATCCTGTGTTTCAGGTTTATGTTATCTCTACACACTTACCAAGTAAGTAATATGTGATAATTTGTGACCCCCCAACATTCAGAATATCTAACATGCTGTCAAGTTTTTGAAACCCATTTTTCCTAAACATCTAAAGCTCTCCTGACTCAAATACACTCTTAATTATTAAAAGTAATTCAGTGTTCTCCCTCTCATTCAGCTATCTGAGGATTAATGCATCCAAGAGCCCAGGAAACCGGACTACATCCTGGGAGGTGTCATTTGATCTTACCAGTAAGTAACCACCAATAAGCAGCACATCCTGGGCACAGAATGAATGGATGAAATCTGCTTGCTGTGAGGTCCTTACAGCGTTCCACGTTCTCTTAACAATTTGGTTTGTGGGAGGACGAAGGAGAAGCATACCACTCTCTCTTACGTAGGCATCATGAATTCACGAGAAGTCTATTGTATAAAAGGACCATTTCTATGTTTTCTAAGAGCCCTCAATAACTACGACTACAAGAAAGTGAGGCAACCGGGAGACTTTCTGTCTTTCCAGACTGTTCCATTACAGCTTCGACCTTACCCGTAACTCCAGTTGTCCTTAAAAGAGTCCTTCCCTGAAACTTTAAATTGGCTCATTCTCTTCATTCCCATTTGCAAAGCAAGTGGTTTGGGTATTGTTATCCCAATGCTGTTTAATTTCCTGAAATGATGGCAAAGCAGGTCACGTTGTATTTGTGCAGATTTCATTTAAAAACATTTGTTTGGAGCCTGCCTTCTCCAAGAGTGGCCCTAATCAGCAGGAGGGGCATCTTTTAGGGGCTTCTCCAGGGTAGCGTGTTGGCCCCACCCCAAAGCTACCAAATCAGAATCTGCAGTTTGGCAAGATCCCAGGTGCCGCACGGGCGTGTTCGAGTCTGAGAAGCGCTGGCTTGGAGTGTGGCGCACTCCACCTTGTAGAGTTGCCTTCTGGCTCACTAACACCCCAGGAGCAAGGTGAAGGTTTTCCATGAGCCTAACATGGAAACTCTACTAACAGTTAGTAGAGTTTCTGGAAACTCTACTAACAGTTAGGAAGCACATATAAGAAAACCTAATATTTAAGTGTATAAATGAATCAGAAGAATTGTTTCCGTTTTGATTTAGCAGGAATGCCATCTTGCTCACAAACACTAAACTGGAACAAAAGAACTGTTTCCTCTCAGGTTAATGGGTTTCCCCTCATCAAGCTGTCCTTCAATCATGTAATCTAGACTTGCCTCCACCTATTTATTTTTTTATAACTGTTCTTTTTAATAGGGTTATTCACCCCTCCGATATTAACAGCAATTAGACTCACCTCATGGTGCGTCACGCCGAGTCAATCTGCGACTGTCAGAGGAGGATGATCTTAGTCTTGTCTCAGTAACAAACCTTGACAACCAAAACAAAGCAGCAGGTAAAATACAGGGAGAGAATCTGCAACACAGGATCGCAGACGTCAAGAACTTCACGAACGTGATGGCTGCCCTGCCTGCTCGAGCCACATGGAAATGGTGGCGTTCACGCTGCCGGCACCGATGACGCTGTGGCATGGTCTGAAATTGTATTTTTTGGCAAAGTTTTTAGAGAAGACTCTTCAAAAGCCTCAGAAACATTAACATTCTCTTTCCAATTCTAATCTATTTAATTTTATTGGAAAACATTTACATAGCTCATCAGCAGACTCTCTAGTATTGAGTAATATTTAGCATGCTGTAATCATAAGGAGAGATTTAGATTAAATGCTGTTTTTTATTACTATTCAATCACCATAAGTTGTTCCACTTTTTATCTTTTCAGTCAACAGATTTCAAAGGTGGGAAAATATCTTCATTTACAGATATACCTATATTTATCTCCTATTCTATTTCCCATTAGTGTCTGCGTGAGATTTATTCCTGGTGATTCCCAACAAAGTAAATGTGCATCTCCCAGCACCAGATGCTAATAATAAAGACAAATGCCCCCTATCTCCTAGAGATGTTAGAGAATAAATTAGATAATATTTACAGGGGAGTTTGACCTCACTAGAGACAGTATATAAATGAAATGTGAAAAACAAACCTTTAAAGAACAAAAAATTCCATTCCATTGTAGCCAGATTGAGTTGACAGGAATCAAATTAGGTTCCGAGCAGAGGAGACAGGCCTGCTAACAGTGGTCCCCTCGCCGTGGATACACACCAAGTACTGACAATGAACTCCAGGTCTGGCCTGCACCTTCGGGCATCAGTTTGGATATGGGCACCACGAGCTCTTCATCCCTTCCTATGTGTCTACATTTACTATACTTGGAATATGCTGGGGTAAATTATCAAAGTCATTTTAAACCTCTTTCTACATTTAATAACCTAGAAGGACTGTTAATAAACAGGCACTTAATAAAAACAAGCAGAAATTTTGACATAGGTAACACATGTATACATCCAGACAAACTCTTTTCACATGTATATTATCTAGAACCAAAAAAGAGCTCTCCACAGGACAACAGACAGAGAGGGAATCCTGGTTATTACACAGGGAAAGTCAAAGTCCCCACTTTGAGGTATGGGGAAACTCATTTTTTGATGGGATTATTTGCGGGACACAGGAAAGTCACCCAATCCCACCTATTTCTCAAAAGTCCAGCTACATTGGCCCCTGATTCTACCATTTAAAATTCTTCTTGAGTTAAGAGAAATAACTGCATGTTCATGGAAAAAGGTAAAATTAAAAACCGTAGGATAATGAAGACATTCAACAATGTAATGAACCAACCCTGCAGACCTACTCTGCACCAGGCACTATCCTAAGTGTTTTACCAGAACTGTCTCATTGGATTTCCAGTTCAACCCTATGACACAGGCACTATTCTCACTCCAATGTTAACAGATGTGCAAACAGGCACAGAGAGGTTAAGAAGCTTATCCAAGATTGCACAGGATACAAGTGGCATCTCTAGACCTTCACCTTGGCCTTATGGCTTTAGAGTCTGTACTCAGAACCGACGTGTCTTCCTACAAGTGGGGGAGTTAGCCCCATGCAATACATTCCTGTTTGAAAACGAGACAAACAATACTTTACAAACTTTGATACAAAGAAAAATGTGAAAAGTGAAAAGTTTCAGATTGTGTTTGATCAATGGTTGGATTTTTCTAGAACAGCCAAGGTTTTAATGTAAGGCAGCCTCCACCTTTCCATTTTAGAGGACTCGTCAACAGCAACATTCAAGTACAATCTTATCATGCTGAAATTGGTCACCAGGAATGGGGCACTACAAACTATGCTGAAAGCACAGTTCTCTTGTGGAGCCAACAGCAAGTTTGGGTGGAGATGAGAAATGGGACATGGAAAAGAATTTAGAGATGGAAATATCAGAGGAGCTGGGACAATATACTGTAAGTCATGGGCATCTATCACATTATTACCATGGATAACTTCTGCAGTAAGAGGCTACTCTGGCTCTTAGAATGTAGAATAGCTTCTTGATATATGCAATGTCTTAAAAAAGGGCTTTAAAATTGTTCTCTAGTGCCAGGAACATATGCTGTCCATGTTTTTTTTGTTTCATTTTATCCCATAAAACATGTGGTTTTTAGAAAGAGATGAACTGATATCCCAGCTTCACTGTTTCTAACAGAACACTGTAATAGGGTTAAGTACACACCTTTCCATAGCAACAGACATTGTATACAGACATGAACCCTGTACATCTCCCTTGAAGAAAGCTTTAAGATGATAACAGACAAATTCAAAATAAAGCCTATGATCCCCACACCCTGAAGCCTGCTTCCCCAAAGAACTCAAGAAAGGATACATTGACAAACAGCTCACCATGGCTTCCCATAGCTCATTTCTTTGCCTTCTTTTTTTGCTTTAAATGGCACTTCAGCCTTAATAGTTACGGAGGTTTCAAGAGAGAGGACTAGCGTCACCTGAAAAAAAAAAAAAAAGCCAAAAAGCCAATACAATCATGGTTTGAGGAGTTCAGCATTGGGCTCATGGAACAGCGTTGGAGGTAGTGGTTTCTCTGCTTTGAGAGCTGACACATTTATTCCTGCCATCCTTCACTGCTTCATTTAGTGCGTTTCCACTTTACGAACATTGTGTGAACACGGCAACCTGGCTAGCTGTATTTCTAAACTAGCAGTTTCACATAGGGAAAAAGGTACCTTCGGAGAGGGTATCACCAAATGTCTTCATAAGCCCATATAAAAAAACAAAGCACATATTAAAAAAAAAAAACAAACCATGATATTGGGCCACTAGAAGTACTGGCTACAGCAGGGCCAGCCCGGGCTCCTACACTGAGCTGGGTGTGCAAACTATAATTAGATTCCCCAAACACTTGCCTGTGCAGAGTGGATGCCTCCCTTTGCTCACCCCAATTAGGCAGGAGGCGCTGCCTAGGGCTGGAGAGTAATCTGCGCGCTATTGTTTCCATGTGGGGAGAAGTGAGCGCTCTGTGCAGCTAACATTGTGCTTTGTTTTTAACGTGCTGAACTAGGCTTGGGCGCTATTGATTATGCTTAGGAGAGGAGTTAACGATACGTTGTGAGTATACGGAGTATATTTCATCCCTACTCAGGTTTTAAACATCATCTTCCTGCAAATAGTCTACTCTAGAGCTTGCATGTCGAAAAGTGAAACAGATGGTCCAGTTTTATATTTCTCTTCCTTTAGAATTTCTTATGCAGCTCAGGGACTTTGGTCTTGTGGGATCTGAAATTGTATTTCAGCCCATTACACGTATATCAGTGTTGATACTAAGATGGTAGGGAAGAATTGTTCAAAATCCACATGGCCGCAGTCTCTGCTGGTTCTTAGTATGCCGTGTGCTGTTCATTTTAATTGAAAATATTCTAAAAGCAAGATTGATGTGTTTTCTATCCCCTTAAAATAGAAACAGGTTCCGGGCTCATAATTGAGCACTCATAAGCCCACTCTCCTTATTAACATGCCCTCTCTAATTTGTGCCTCTGTTTGCACAATATAAATGGCCTTTAACAGCCCTTCATTCATACAATGGTCTCACTAACCCAAAGAAAATTAGTAGCAGGCAAAAGCCTATTTTTACTGACACAGAGACAAAAATGCTAATTACCTTAAAATATTCTCAAGTGTATATCTTTGGCATCCTTCCAAGCAAGGCTTAAAAGTTTTTTTTCTCCTTCCTGTTATTTACTAGTTATAGGAAAAGTTGTTTTTGTTTTACATTCAGGCTTATACATAAGTATAAACTTATATTTATAATTTGGAATCTGTTGAGTCCAGAGTACTGGTGATGGGTGAAGTGTCGGTTTGTTTTCTCCTTACTCCTGGGTCCACTTGAGAGCATTATCCATTTGTGATTAATTGTGGTTTTGCTGTCTTTGTTAAGGCACTCAGGGACACTTGCAGAAAAAAAAAAATAATGCCTAAAAATTTAAGTCTTTTAAACATTAATTACCATAAAATGTTATTTTTTTCTTCAAATCCCTTTTCTCTGATAATTACATGTATTTGTCCAAGTTTATGCCCTGAAGCACTCACTTTTGAAATGGTTTTAAAACTGAAACCTCTGATATACAAAATAATAAAGAAACAAAATTTTTAGCTTCAATTCAAACTGAACCATAAACTAACTATAACTTCAATTTTAATGTTATAACAAGCAATTACACTAAACAAATTCTAACACATTTAACAAAACAGAATTTAATGCGACTTACTAAATTATGATATCAAGTATGCTGACAATATTTACATAAAAAACAATGAGCCTTTTATCATGTATTCAACAAATAGTTATTGAGGATGCATTATTTTCATAGTACTTTGCTAGGGCTGATTTATAAAAAAATAAAGTAAAAAGGGCTTGTCTTCTCAATGGAGTATTACAATTAAGTTTGGTTATTTTATTTTATTTTTGGGTTTAAGTTTTATAAATTCTTTATAAATTTTGGATATTAACCCCTTATCAGATGTATTGGCAAAGATGTTCTCCCAATCAGTTAATAGTGTTTTCATTTTGTTGATGGTTTCCTTTGCTGTGCAAAACTTTTTTCTTTGATAGTCCCATTTGTTTATTTTTCTTTTGTTTCCCTTGCTCAAAGAGCTATATCAGAAAAAATATTGCTATGAAAAATGTCTGAAATTTTAATGCCTACCTTTTCTTCTAGGATTTTTATGGTTTTGAATGAACATTTAAGACTTTAATTCATTTTGAGTTTATTCTTGTATATGATGTGAAAAGATAGTCTAGTTTCATTTTTTTGCACACATCTGTCCAATTTTCCCAACACCATCTATTGGATAGACTATCTTTAGCCCATTGTACGCTTTCGCTTCCTTTGTTGTCGGGGACCACATTGTGTGGTATCGGAAACTGTAGCCCCACACAAGCAAGGCCTTGGGTGTAAGTCTCGACTGAAACACAGGGAATGCAGGAGGCAGACACAACCCGATACTAACACCGAGGGTTCCCATGTAAAAGCAGACCCAAAGAATACATTGTATCCTCTGAAGCTTGCTTTGCTTTGTATAGCCCTGTTGATATAAACCAGATGTTTATGTTCAAAGCATAAGGGAGTGAACTCCTGATCTCATGAACCCTTCCTTAACAGACCCTGACCTGAGGCAGATCTCTGTGTTTCCTCAGTTGGTATCTATAGATAATATCTGTTTTCCATAACTACAGCCTTTGGACATTGATTGATGAGCTTTGCATGCATACTCCAATACAAGCCGTTTGGGAGAAGGGCTTGGGGTGTTCTCCACTAGAGGGAATCGCAACCCCCTTCCTTGTTGGAACAAGAAGATTGTGTCCGGGATGACTTATTCTCATCTGCAGTGGCCAGGAGAGCTCCTCAGGACAGGACACCCCACACTTAGTCAAATATTAATTGACTATAAAGGCATGGCTTTATTTGTGGGATCTCTATTATGTCCCACTAATCTATATGTCTGTTTTTTATGCCAGTACCATACTGTTTTGATTACTATGGGCTTGTAACATAGTTTGACATCAGGTAGGATGATTGCTCTTTTTTCTTGTTTCTCAAGATTGCTGTGGCTGTTGAGGTCTTTTGTGGTCCCACATAAATTTTTGGAATATTTGTTCCAGTTCTGTGAAATATACCATTGATATCTTGATAGAAATTGTGTTGAATTTATAGGTTGCTTTGAGTAGTATGGACATTTTAATGATATCAATTTTTCTCATCCATGAACATGGTATATGTTTCCACTTATTTGTATCATCTTCAATTTCTTTCTCTCTTTTTTTTTTTTCACCCTAGGACATGCTCATTGATTCTAGAGAGAGGGGAAGGGAGGGAGGGAGAGAGGGAGAGAAACATCAATGCAAGAGAGAAACATCTATCATCTGTACCTCATCTCCTGTACACACCCCTATGGGGACTGAACCTGCAAGCCAGGCATGTGTCCAAACTGAGAATCAAACCCATGACCCTTTGGTTTATGGGATGATGATCCAACCAACTGAGCCACACTGGCCAATGTTTCTTCAATTTCTTTCTACAATGTCTCATAATTTTTTGAGTACAGGTCTTTTACATCCTTGGTTTAATTTATTCCTAGGTATTTTATTCTTTTTGAAGCAATTGTGAATGAGACTGTTTTCTTAGTTTCCATTTCTGATAGTTCATTATTGGTATATAAAAATGCAACTGTTTTTTAGATATTTACTTTGACCCAGTGATTCCACTTCTGGAAGTTTTTATGAAGAAACCCAAAACACTAATTTGAAAGAATACATGCACCCCTATGTTCACTGCAGTGTTATTTTCCATAGTCAAGATTTGGAAGCAGCCCAAGTATCCATCAGCCCAAGTATCCATATTGCAACAGCATGGATGGACATGGAGAGCATTATGTTAAGTGAAATAAGCTAGTCATAAAAAAATGAGCACCATATGATCTCACTCATGTGTTGGATCTAATGAACTAAATGAACTAAGAAGCAAAATAGAGACAGACTCACAGATGGAGAGCAGACACCTGTCAGGACGAGGGGGTGCGGTAAGGTAAGGAGCTAGAGGGGTTAAGAAAAAACTCATGGACCTAACCCTAACCCTAATGCCCCCAAAAATCAAGTTTGGAGAAAGTGTCCATCAATGGATAAATGGATAAGGAATATATGCACTCACTGGAATATTATTCAGCTATAAAAAGAAGGAAATCTTGCCATTTGTGACAACATGGATGGCCCTTAAGGGCATTATGCTAAGTAAAATAAGTCAGAGAGATAAAGACAAATACTGTATGATTTCACCTTTATGTACAATCTAAAAAAGGAAGAAAAAGGGAGCTCGTGGATATAGAGAACAGAATAGTGGTTGCTGGAGGCAGGAGACAGAAGTGGGAGTAGGTAAAATGAGTAAAGGGAGTGAAAAAATACAAACTTCCAGTTATAAAATGAATAAGTCATGAGGCTGTAATGGATAGTTAATAATACTTTGGTGCATATTTGCAAGTTGCTAAGGGAGTGGATCTCGGAAGTTTTCATCACAAGAAAAAAATCTTGCTCACTGGTGATGGATGTTCACTAGATTTACTGTGCTGACTACTTTGCAACATATACACAAATATGAAATCATTATTTGTACACCAGAAACTCATCAGAAACTAGAACCCCCATACCTTGCTGATAGAAATATAAAATGATATAGCCACAATGGATAACAAATTAGCATTTTCCTAAAAAGTTAAATTTATTTAACGTATCATAAACCCAACAATTCACTCCTAGGACCTACTCGAGAGAAATGAAAACATATGTCCAAATGAAGGGACACATATGAATGTTCATAGCAGTGTCATTCATAACAGCCCAAAACTCAGAACAACGCAAATGCCTGTCATCTGATGAATGGATGAGCAAAATTTGGTATGCCCACAAAATGGAATACTATACAGCAGTTAAAAGGGTCCAAGTACTGACACATGTTACAACATGGATGACTCTCAAAAGCATATGATAAATAAAAGAAGCCAGTTGCAAAAGGCTACATTCGTATGACACCATCTATAGGAAATGTTCCAAAAGATGAACTTACAGAGACAGCAACCACACACCCACGACTTCTCAGGGCTGGGACTAAGAAAAGGGACTGACTAGCTGCAAATGGGTATGAGGGAACTTTTGGGGGGGGTTACGAAAATCTTCTAAAACTGGATTCTAGTGACGGCTGTAAAACTGTATGCATGTACTGAAAGTCAGTAAGATGCGTACTTACAATGAGTGAATTTTATGGTATGTCAATTTTGCTTCAATAAAGCTGTTAAAGAAAAAAAACAGTCTCATATATTTGTATAGGAATGGGTTGAAGTAGTCACCTGAACTTTTCAATGCTGAAATGTAATTCAAACATGTATCACTATCAACAGATGTGAATAATGCTTTTGTTTGCCATGTCCCTTACAATTTTCAAATTTGTTTGTTCTTCACACCAATCCTGTGAGGTACGGTGAACAAGCACTATGTAATACATAATATGTACTTTTAATAAGCACTTTCATTTTTCCTTTTCGCTTTGTTCTGAGGAAACCTTAAATACTGTATAGATAATATAATTAAAAAATCAAGGCCACCCTGGATAATGTAATCTGAATAAACTGAATAACAAGCATCATCATTGCCCCCAATCCCCCTGATATTGTTACAAAGACAAGTGCCCTCCATTTGCCCAATGACACAAACACCAGACAAGTTGTTTAACATAATGAGTCTCCCAGCTGGAGACTCGGACGCTGTCAATAGACTTGACTGACAGACCTCACCTACAGACTCAGCCTTTGTCCCCCTGCCCCACTGAAGCTTGCTGTGGCTGCTCACTCTAATGCTTGCATTTACAAATATTGAAGTGCATGTAATGTAATTATATAGACAACCAGACACAGCGACTAACATTGCAGGAGCTACTATTCCTGGGCGGAAACAAAGCTGCCAAAAAAACAAAAATGGAAACTAGTGTATTAATTTGATTCATAGCAAATCCTACTCTAGTTATTTCTCTTGAAAGCTCAAAAGGAACTTAAACAAATCCTCTCTAACTTAGTCTGAAACAGAGAGTAACATGTTTAAAGAAATGTGACTTATAAAGGGTCCAATTATGTAATTTGAAAATGCATGTGGCATATGCACAGATACACTTAAACCAGTTAAAGATCACATGAACCTCCCTTATTCTGATAATACATATCCAAGACAGGCCAAACTGGCAGCCCTTCACATCTGGCCCATGATTTAATGCTCTGGGTCCACGAGAAGGCCAGCCTCTGGGGTATCCTCTCCCCACCTTCTGCTCAGAGTCGGGTGTGAAAGGGGTTCTCAGGGGTGGAAGGAAACCAGACTCTTCTGCACCAACATTTCGGCCTTCCCATCTGAGCCCCACTGCTGCAAACTTGTCTCCAGATATGCTTATGTGACCTCCACTTTCCAAAGAAGGCACGCATGCTTTGTGTGCCTTAGTGTGCTTTGTCCCCTGCACAACCTCGGAAATCCTTTTGCAGGGGACATGTGTTGCTTGAGGATGTTTCCATGATCTCTGACCTAACACAAGCCATGCTTCTTAACTATGACTGAAGTTTGAACAGGACCAGGTTAGTCTAAAGAAATGCACACATACTCAACTGATTTCCGTCAAGAGTTAATTTTGATGTTTTCAAGTTGGAAGAATTTCATGTGAATTTATACAATGCAATACACAGAAAGCATGTGACTCAGAGACAAGAGAATTGTGTTCTGGGACATACCCCTGTAACCTTGGTGATGTTGTGTGACTTCTAGGACCCCAGTGTTCTCAACTGAAAAAAGAAAAGTAGGGTTTTTTGGATAAAGCATTCTCTAAGGTCCTAATCATAATCTGACAATCATTTCTGGAGATATTACTGTTATTCTACAAGATAGAAATATTTATCTAAATAATTCATTCAGGTCACATGTATTTTGGCCTAATGTGCCCTCTGGCCTTTTCTGTACTGTTAGGATAAAAAAACGAAACTTAGAATTTGAAACTCATAGACACAGAATCTATGTGCACTATTATAAAATGCCACAAAAGTTCAGCTTTGGAGTGAGAATGATACAGACAGGAAACAGAGAGTAACTGAATGATATTGGACAAACACCTATGTATGTACAGTAGTGAGGAATGTCATCTCAAATGGGGCCTTTTATTTTCTTTTTGAGAAGTCTCACAGTATGACACTGGCTTTCACACTTCCTAGAGCCTCAGTGTCCCTCAAAGGTGCTTTGGTGGCTCTTGCAAGGGTTCAGAGAATAAAACCGGCTCCTCACCGGTCCCCTTGGCACCTCTCTTTTCATCTGTTTTACTTATTTGGCTTCTATTTAATAATTTGTTAGGAGAAGAGTCCTTGCATAAATACAGTCTGAGAAGCATTGCACTATACAATGTAAAAGATTTTGCTTCAATAGAGCACTTTAAAGAAGTATTCTGTTATTATACATACCACTTCAAATATGTCATCTTACAAGTCGTTCCAGCAAAAACCAAAGATGAGAAAATAATTTTCCATTCTAGTCTCTTCTAACGCTACAAATGACATGCTATATTTAATTTTAGAGTCCGTGTACACACCACCAACTACTTTAATAACTGTACAAATATTAATATTTGATTCAAGGGATTTCCTAAGTTATAGTATAATCAGAACTCTGGATGAATTGGTTGCTAAATGGGAAAATCCTGTTTAGACAGTTGTGAGAGAAAGGAGAATGGTTAATGAAACAAATTTGATAGTTTTATTATCACGGAGTTGATTGATATTTGGTGCGATTTCATCTTTGCCAGGGAGAATTTTGAGAAAAGGAACAATCAGTGACTTAGATGAATCCCCTGTACTTCCCCTTCGGCCCAATTCATCGGTCTCATTTGTGAATGGCCCTTGGTCTGCTGCTTAGAACAAATTCTCTTTTGTACCATAATGTAAGGACGTAAGAGTTGGTTTTTAATTTTATTTTTTAAGGACACATGTCCATGTTGATTTGTAAGGGTGGAAGTAAAAGACTACCCTGCTTTGAATATCACTGACTTTCTAAATTCACTCAGAGAGCATAACAAAATAGCAAAAACAAAATATAATCTTCAGGTCATTTCCCTCAGGACTTTGAATCTGTTTACCACCCAGACAGGTTCTGTTACAGAAAGACTTTGTGAAATAAAGGATAAATTATTTCAGCCAAAGGATTTTCTCATTCCAGTTCCCTAAATGCCTGTATTTTCCCCATAATGATGGATTTAGATTCTGTAAGATGCTCTGGGGACCACTGAGATACAGTGTTATGAAAATGACCACTGCACTGGAATAGAGTGTAGAGGGGTCCATGCCCACGCAGAGTGCCCACTAGTAAACACCAGGAGGCGGAGAGGCAGCTGGTCTCACCGTGAAGATCATTGGAGAGTGTCCTGGAGACGCATATGGGATGGAGTCATTTCTCAGCTTTTTTCAACCCCCACGGAGCCGACAGCATGAGATCCTCCGCAGTTTGGGCTCGTGTATCTCCCAGGTCTGACTTCCAGCAGGTTTAGATCACCACACAAAGCAGAGTGAGGACGAGTTCCTTTATCTTTGATAAAGGGATGCACTTTCTTTTTGTTGTCTTCCTGCAAGAGAGCCTCTGTTTTTTTTCAAAGCTCTACTCTAGTGAAAAGGCAGGCATTAATAATAATCAACAAGCTCGTTCCTGAGGGGGCTGAGGCTTCCACGGTTCTCACTCCCACCCACTTTTGTTGTTGTCGTGGGGAGCCTGATTTGAGTGGGCAGATCTTCCAGAACAGGCTTTGGATGTGACTGTGGGGCCACCGCAGGGGTTTGACGCAAAGGAACTGCAAGCCACTTTTTGCTGTTGCTCTCAACATATTAATACATATGTATGTACTAATAGGTCCCAACATGTTAATACATATCCATCCCAGGATCTCTGAGTTCTCCCTGGGAAACAGTCAGCACAACCTGGAAAACGACACCAAATGGCATCTTTGCTGCTGAGTTCAAAAGCATGTTAGTTGCTACAGCAGCAGGAGATTTGCAGGAAGACAGGCTCAGAGAAAAACAAAACAAAAACAGGAATTGCTGACTATCCCTGACACCGTAATTTTTAAGTCTTAGAAAGAAACAACTATTTTGCCAGAAGTGTAAAAACATTAGAGAGCCAGGACAAAATAGGATCCCACATAACGATAAGGGAAACAGAGAACAGCAAGAATTAACTGCTTTCTGTGCATCAGCTCAGACTTGTACAGAAAGTTAATTTTGAGTATGTTGTATCACTTTAATCCTAATGACCCTATTCAAGTTGGTGGCAGAGCTCTGAAGCATTACTTCTCTTTGAATATGAGTTAGCCGGGCTTCTAAAGATGAGGAGGTGGAGATAAGGGGGAGGAGGAACTGAAGAGGTATCCTAAGCCTGATGCCCAGAATTCCTGTTGACCCCTTTCCTCTTTCCTGTGCCAGCCAGGAACACTAGGCAGGGACGCTTCGTGCTCTGCGACTTGCATAACAAAGGCAGGCCGCCACCACGTAGCTCAATTGGCAAGCTTGCAGGATTGCCCCAGAGAGACTCTGGCATATGCCACAGAGGAGGAGAAAGTTCCACAAACAACCCTGGGATCCCTCCACCCAGGTCTCGTTACACCTGGTTTCTCAAGAGCAGATTGCTTCGCCAACCTTAACAATCCCAGAGGAATGCCGGGCGGGAGGCTGGATTCCAACTCCCTTTGCCGTAATTTATTGAGGGCTTTAAAAGTAGAAAATAAAACTTTGAACTCAACGCATCTGAAGCTTTATGATTCAGGTGTGTTACTTGCCTTCAGGGGCACCAAAGATCACTGAAGTTAAAGTGACACACGCATACAAAATTCTGTGAGCTGCAGAACAGAAAAGCATGTCCAGACGCGACCCAGCTGGTTCTCCTACCATTCGAACTTGGCAGGAGGCACAGAAGTCCTGGTCCTGCCTCATACTTTTCTGATGGGCAGGATTTCCCCTACTTACAGCCCTCTAATCCTCGCTGCTCTCCAGCTTTCCAGGGTGTAGAAGAAAGTGAGTTTGTGGAGAAGGAGGCAGAAAGAACAGGGAGAAGGATAAGAAAAAGAAATCAAAATGGCTCATGAGGAAAAATACAGCTGACCTTTGGTTCCTTGGGGCATCGGTTCCAGGCCTCCATGGACCACAAAAGTTGAGGGTGCTCAGACCCATTGTATCAAATAGCGTAGTATTTGCACATAACCTGTGCACGTCCTCTTGTATGCTTTAAATCAGGTCTAGAGCTTTTATAATAACACCTAACACAATGTAAATACCATGTAAATAGTTGTGCTGTATTGCTTAGGGGATAATGACAAGAAAAAAGTCTGTGCATCTTCAGTACCAACACAACCATCAGAGGCCTAAAGACATGTCTGCAACAGCATAACATCACCCCCCCACACACACACAAATATTTTCAATCTGAGGTTGGCTGACTCCTCGGATGAGGCACCCTCAGCTGCGGAGGGTTGGAGGGCCGACTGGAATGGGTCAAGGGTGAAGTCAATGCTAACTTACAGAGTAAGTATTTAAACTTGGAGTTTAAATAGCTAGGCAGGCAGTCTAGTCTGCAGGACTTGACTCCAACAGCGTGGCCTGCTGAGCCCTTTCTCTCCTAGACAGATGTTGACAGCAATGCCGTTCAGCTGGGCCAGCAGTGGGTTCACTTTTGTGGAAGTGCTTAGCACGGTGCCTTGTCATGGTAGGTGACAAAGTTAGTTCTGAAACTAAGAACCCACTGTTATTCAACAGAAATCAATTTAGGAATATTTCACGTTAGATGCAGCTCTTTCAGTGACGGAGAACACCAGGCCCAAAAGGATGGAGCAATTTTTGGCCTAGTCCAAGGGGAGATGGACTTCTCTCTCTCTTGTCCTGGGAAGTGGAAGTTTTCAGGCTTTTCCAGAGGCCCACCTCTCTCCTCACCCTGGGGAGGGCCTGGGGCAGGAGCTGGTTTCCATGATTCCTTCCAGCTGGTTCTGGCTACTGAGCCCTTTCCTTAGGAAGAAGGGGCAACTATCAGCGATGCCAACCCACCCCGGGTGTCTGAGGGGAGAGTGTGACTGCGTGTGAGTGTGACACCGTGTGTGTGAATGTGTCTTGTGTGGGTCTGTGAGTGTCTGTGTGTGTATTGGGGGTGGGACAGGGGCGGGGCTGGGAAATTACCTACTTCCTTAGAGGTCCTTACTGGCAATGCCGGCGTCAGTGCACATTATGGAGGCCCTGGGCTGGGCTGGGCTGGGCCGGGCCGGGCCGGGCCCTTGCGGGTGTTCTCAACAGGCGGGTCCGAGCACCGCCCAGCCCCGCTCCACAAATACCCAAGGCAGGCCTACAGAACTGGTTTGCCTCCTCCCATCCCTTCCCGGGCAGGGGGGCGGTGACCGGGCGGGAGTGCGGAGGGGCTGGCGCTGCGGCCCCGCCCCCCGCAGGCCCCGCCCCGCCCCCTCGCGGCCGGCTCCCAGCCAGAGGAAGCGTCTGGAACGCAGGCCCCGGTTCCTGAGCTACCCTAGGGTGTGTGGTGTGTAAACAGCTTTGCTGTCAATCAGGTCGCGTCCGTGAGTTTCAGGAGTCCCAAGGTGGATTCTTTGGTAAAGGAGAGTCCTTTTGCCAGGAGCTTACTCACCCCTCATTTATATCTTGATTAATTTCTGGGCTCTGTAACCTCTTCCAGCTGAGTCTCTCTTCACTGCGCCTTTTGGATGATGCTTTCCGCCCGTCACCCTACAGTGCCCGTTCGCTGGGACTGCTGAGATGGATACACGTGGTCAGGAGGTAGACTTCACCAGATTTTAACACAAGGACTTTTAACCCAAAGCTGGTGGTGGGCTGTGGAGCAGAAAGGACGCGAGCCCCCGCACGTTCTCCAGCCTTCCAGACGGAGGGCGGGTCCCTGCGAGCCGCCATTGATTCTTGCAGAGCTGGGGTCCTCACCCCAGGTGTCGCCCCTTATTTCTCCTGGAGGAGACAGCTATATTTCACCAGGGATGAAGTGATTTATGGGCACAATTTAAGTAGTGTTTAGGAGCTCCGAGGAATGCAAAATGCAGCAGGACTTGACGGTACGGTACACTTTGGGGAAAATGAGGAATGCACCGAATGTTTTCTTTTCCTGCTTTTAAAGCGAGTTTAACTCTACTTCGGTGACGAAACTGTTTAACCATGTGCAAATGTGTAATTCTGCCTCCTGACAGAGCCAACCATGAAGACTGGAAGCAGGGCTGAGTCACCCAGGGGTTTTCTGAGCCACAGACTTCCCCCTACGTTTAGAATACGCAGAATAAAATGACGACTACTTTGTCCGGCTTCAGTGCTTTTCTTTACCCCCCTCTTTTAGATAAATACATACTTCTAGGGAGAGAGGGGCACGTGTTTTCATTTCCCCCCAGTGGAGATAGTTTGGATTTTAAAACAGAATGGAGTGATAATGATAAGAAAATATTCTTGTAAAAGTTATTTGTATTTTTGAAGAAATTAAATGTTCTGGTTTGGAAATCTTTGCCAAAAATAAAGTTGTAAAATACTTTTTAAAAATTAGCCCAAAAGTCCATGGTTGCACCTTCAGTTAATTACATTTCTAGAGATACACTTAATTGAAAATTTTAATTTCATTATATGAAATATTGTTCCAGGCCATTATATATTCCAGGCCTATAAAAATTTAAAAAAACCTGCAGAGAATTATAACAGCAAACATATCTTCTCTTTAGCCCATTACAGGTGAAACTGAAGTCCACCTCCCTGCCCCCACTGTCCCCTTTCCTAATCTCATTTCCCTTCCTCACATTCCAGAGGCAGCATATAGCCTGCACTTGGTGTTTATCCCTGTGCATTAAAATATTCTCCCTACATATGTATATACACATAAACAACACAATATATTGAGTTAGTTTGCATGTTTTAAATCCTTATCCAAGCAGTATGAACTGCACCTACATTTCTGCAGTTTGCAGCTGTATCACTGCACGTGGTATTTGTGCGATACACTCACCTCCATTACGATACCTCTGCTTCCTGCTTTTCACTGCTGCTTGGATGTCCGTCCTCCTGTCGACAGATGTAGGTTGTTTCTACTTTTTCTCAGTTGTGAACAATGTTCCTGTGAACCTTCTTGTGCGTTTCCTTGCGCACGTGTGAACACTTTCACCAAGGAGTGGAAATGTCTCAGGATTGTAATAAGTCTGTGATGTTATTAAATGCCACATAACTGTTCTCCAGAGTCACAGTTTTGCAGTTTCACTGTACAAATATAAGAAAATACAGTTGGTAGGTGAGAAAGGAAAAATTATTCCCCATCTCTCCAAACACACACACCCACTTGTAACTTAAAAAAAAGTTTTAATATATAATTTTCCAGGTTTATTTTTCTGTGATATTGTGTGTGTGTGTATGTGTGATTTAGGAAGAGAATAGCCGGGATCTAAGGTATGCACACCAACTTCACTAAATACAAATCATTGATTTCATCACCATGACCCACCTGGACACCTGTCCCTCACACCAGTTTGTATGAGAGTTTCTGTAGTTTTACATCCTCATCAATACTTCGTATTGTCAGACTACAGACATCCGCTAATCTGATGGGTTTTTGTTTTAATTTGCATTTTCCTGATTATTTGTGAGGTTGAATTTGTATGACCATTCTTCCCCCTCCTCCCTCTTAGTGAAATGCCTGTTCTTTTCTTTTACTCATTTAAAAAAAAGTTGTTTGTTTCTCTTAAAAGCTTTTCTCTTTAAGGTAGAAACTGGCAGGACAGATTCTTACTGTAACCTCTAGTTACTCAATGGCTCTGCATTGCAGATAAATGGCCCATGGAGAATGAAGCTGAAAATAGAGGAACGCTTTCCTAAAAGTGATTATCTGGAAATTTGGATTTCAGAGGTAGAAATGAGGCATACAGTTTCATGCTGAATAGCAAAATATACCAATACTTACAGAATTTTCCAAGATAAGTAACAGAAATAGCAGCAGTGCTACATGTAAGTGAGAGAGATGAGTTGAATTCCGTGTCCTATTTCCCACCTGTCCTATTTCCCAGCGTTGAAATTTAAGTTATGAGGATGGTTGTAGGAATGAGTTCCAAGTACTTCTTCTGCCTTTGTACCTGTCCTTGAGACAGTGAGTGGGCTTCAGTCATTAGTGCTTCAAGTCACTCCATTTCACCAGTGCTAAGCACGGAAAATCAATAGTGGATCATTTAATAATGCTCCAAAGACTTGAAAAGAGCCTGTTAAGAGAGGTTTGCACCAAAATAAAGGAACTTCAGAGTGAGGTATTCTGTAGTTGTTATTTTTCTTTGACTTCAAGAGAACTGTTTGTTGCTCTGCACCCCCATTGCTAGAAGGGATGTTGGCCTAGACTGTCACCCAGAGTTTTTAGATAGCACAGAAGATAAGGTGTATTAGCTTATTCCTGTGGCAGTATAAGAAAATTTGAGACAAAAATAAAGTATGATTAATGAGTAATCACTTTTCCGCATACAAATGTTAAGATTTGTACTTTAAAGTACAAATCACTTTACAGTGATTTATAGCATTTTCTGTTTCTTATCTAAATTACTATGGAAAACAGAACTGTTCTTATAGATGGGGTAAAGTGTACTCTTTCCTACATTGTCTCTATCTTCAAGTCTGGGATGTTATTTCTAAGATTGCAAATGTTAAGATTTGGAAATAGAAGCTATTGTGTTTCATTGCTATTGGTTCCATCCAGACAATAAATTTCCTTTAAAAATGCCTTTATAGTATACCTTGATTGGGAGGGGTATATAGTTTCATAAAAAATAATAGAATTGTACATTTAGAATATGTGCATTTTACAATACATAAATTACACCTCAAAAAATGACAATGGGGGGAAATGACATTTCAGAATCACCCTTCTGGTTGGAGTGGTAGAGATTATATCAACTGGTGGTCCTCAAAGTATTCCTGGGACCCTCCTGGCGTCAGGGAAGGTCTTTGGAACTGGCCCAAGATGTCAGGTCTGGGGATCTTGGTGTCTGGATGGAAATCCTCGTCATCACTCTGAGAAGAGACAGAAGCTCGGGGATTGTATTTTTGACTACCATAAACTTAACAATAAAAACCAGGAGCAGATTTTCCTACTGGTATTTTACCCCTGGCCAGCTTGAACTGGAAGGGCTGCCATTACATCCCACTTTCTCTTGGCTCTGGCCAAGGCAAGGGATGCCAGACTATCTGGAAGACTGTGGGAAGAGAAGATGTAGGAAGTGATCACATTTGAAACATATTCCCGTTCTCCTTGCATCCAATCCCTTGCCACAGCGAGAAACAGAGAACAAGTAGGTAAGGGTAGGCGAGTGGCTTCCAAAGTTTTACATCTGATCGACCTCCCCCTCCCCCTTTCCTCCCCCCTTCTTCTCCTCCCCTCCTCTTCAGAATCACAGCAAACTGCAGTAGATGGGGGAACCTCCTCAGTCTGAGACTTGTTGAATTGGAAACATCCCAAGGGGCCTCTCGCCATTTGTGGGTTTTCATCTACATGTTTGCACACCAATGTGTTGGAGGACCAGCAGTCTAAGGTACCATTTTGCCTTCAGAAAGCGACTTTATTAATGAGATTATTCTTTTAAAAAAATATTTTATTTACTTATTTTTAGAGAGGGAAAAGGAGGGGGAAAGAGAGGAAGAGAAACATCAGTGGGTGGTTGCCTCTTGTGTGCTGCCCACTGGGGACCTGGCCTGAAACCCAGGCGTGTGCTCTGGCTGGGAATTGAACCAGTGACCCATTGGTTCACAGTCCAGTGCTCAATCCACTGAGCCACGGCAGCCAGGGCAAATTATTTTATTTGTAAATATCCTAGGGAAAGAAGACTCTTCTAAAATATATATGTTAATCTCTGTCAAATGTGTAAAAATCTTCAGAGTCATGTAATCCTTTTTTTTCACTGCAACGTCAGTCTTTTCTTTTGCAAATTAAATTCATGTTCTCGCTCGGCAAAGCTCTGCAGTTAGAACTCGAATGCCAATACCAGCCCCTGAAGACAAACTGGTATCTAGTCTCCCTCTGTTGATCTTACCTCCCACTTACTCAGGCTGTATCTGTTCTGTTGTGCTCTCTAATGTGTTGAGGGCGTGCAGGTTTCCTATGTTGCTTGTTTGTATGCAATTGTTCTCGAATTTAATAGCTCATCACTTATATTCTGTTCTCCTAGCTTGTTTTTTGTTTTGTTTTGTTTTGTTTCACAGTGTAGAAAAGCCATGCGGAGGTATGTTGCCATCTGCTGTACCTGTTTTCAAATCCAGTCTCCCACGTTTTCCCCGTCAAAATAGTCATTATTCTGAAATCAATCACTATCTTTCCTGTTCTTATTTTTATGTTTTTCTTCATATCCTTGTTCATAAACAATATTTTATATTGATTCCTATTTTAAAGTGTACATTTATAGTCACATAATGTGCATATGTATCACAACATTGTTTTCTGATATTCTATTTAAAATTTGTTTAATTTTTGTATTTCTGATTTTTTCCATACTCCCTCATTCCTGCTTTTCATTGGATTATCAATATCTCAAGTTCTTTTTCTTTTAGTTTCTCTCTTTTGGCTTGGAAATTATATTTCTATTCCTTTACTATTCATTCTTAAAAATTCTTAGTGGAAGGTAAAGTTCATTCATATCTGTTCTCCTCTAAACTAACACAGGACCTTAGGGCCCTTCAGCTCAGATCTTCCTTTGCAGTGTCCCCTGTCATTGCCAATGGGTATCTGAGTGTTTCCTCCTTGTTAAAGTCCTCTCAAATGTACCATTTGTAGGAAATCATTGTGTGACTTTGACAGTACGTTTAACAATTTCTCTATTCATCCTTATGTTTTGCCCTTTACGTCTTCCTTTTGAGTTCTATTGTTTTTCTTACTGTAGTAAACCCTGTGGTAGGTCTTTTAGGAAGGGTCATTGAGTGGTAAACTCTCAGTTTTCATTGATTTGAAATGTCTAGTTCACTGTCTGGCATAATAATTTAGCTAGGTATAGAATTCTAGAATGAGAATTATTTTTCTTAACAGCATGGAGATGCCATTCATTTCCCACAGACATCTGAGGTGACTGATGGCAAGTGTGATGATGGTCTAATTGGATTGTTTTTGCTTTTTGTTTTTGTTTTTAGATATCTGCTTTGGTTGCTTTTTCTTTTTATTGACATTTTGAATTTTTACCCTAGTGTATCAAATTGTGAATTTCTAGTGCTAGGGTGTTTTGCATACTTCTGAAATCCAAAGACTCATTTTTTATGTTTTACTTTAGCTCTGGAAAACTTAGGTGTTAGTTTCTTAATATTGTCTCTCCCCCCCTCAGATGTTATTTTCTTAAATATCAATTCTTCCCCATTTCTCTGCTATTTGTTCTGTCTGGAATTTCTAGTTGATGTACATTTCTAATCTTTTTTTAAAATTTTATTTTAATGATTGTCCAAGTACAGTTTTCTCCCCTTTACTCCCTATTTCTAATCCTCTTGATCTATTTTCCATAGCACTTAAGTGCAGTTTCATAGTTTCTCTGTCCTATAGTCTGAGAAATTTCTTCCAATCTGTCTTCTGGTTTATGGATTCTTTCTTCAATTTTGTCTTATTTCTTCATTACCCTGTTCATTGCATTTTTAATTTCAGTGACTATGTTTTCCACTTACAGAGACTCAATGTGGTTCTTTTTCAAAGTTGCTTATCATTTTTGTTTTTTCTTCTTTTATTATGTTTTCTATGATTTTGTTTATATCTTTAGTTTTGTTATACTTATTTCAGTCTCTTCCAGAATGCTCTTTCCTAAGAGTTCTCTGAGTGCCGAGTCCTCCTTCTGCTGCGTCTGTTAACTCACCTCACCACAGTTTATTCTTTCACAGACCTTGTAATTTTTTGACTGTGAACTTATCTTCAATTTTTTTCTTCCTAAGAATTGTAAAAGTGTTCCCAACGAGTGAGTGTACATTTTTACTACTAGGTCTAGAGCTTTCAAATCCTGGCTTGACTTTTTACTTAATCTACTGTCCAAGTTAGGATTCTTAAGTCAAGCAAGTAGTATAAATTCAGACCCCATATACAAATGTATCTCAGGCTCGGAGTTTTAATTTCTCAAAGGTATTTTTTCTTCCATCCAAGTTCTTGGACATATCGTACATATTATTTAGGGACGCAACCAACCCTTTCTATAGTGATTTTGCTTTTCTAAAATAACAAAAAATGCTGGAAGTAGGCAAAGCAGGGAAGAAATACTATCATCTATGTCCTTTTCCCTCAAGCTCCCTGTGTGTTCCTTCCCCTCCATCCTTAAGGAATGGCTTTTATCCTCTGTCTGTTTCATGGTGGCAGCTTGGTCATTCCACTTCCAGCCTCAAGCCATGGTCCAGGTAGGAAAGAGAGAAGGAAGCAACAAGGAGGAAGGGATGGCCCCCAGATCAGGAAAACCGAACCTTCCCAGAAATTCCTACCCCATGTCTGCTTAAGTGTTGCTGGCTAGAATTGCATCACATGGTTACCCTTCCTGCAAGGCGGATGAGCGGGACAGCTTGTTCTGAACACCTTGCCTTTGATGTTTCCCTTTATTTGTGCCTCTTGGAGATTTCCTTCCCCAGTCTCTCCAGCTTGGCTGCTAGAACAAAATTTTAATGGTTTTAAATAATCTAGAATTTCTGTGCATTTGCTTAGGCTGTCGTGTTGCCTAAAGAGTCATCCATTTGTCCATAAGCTGCAAGGGTCATTTATTCATTCACTGAACACATACTGAGTACCTACAGTTGTGAATGGAGTGGACTTTAGTGGGGCTGCTAAAGCTGTACCCCTATTCCTTCACTGTGTCCATTTGGAAGTTCAGAATTAGCACAGGCTCTGTTCTGTTTCTCCAGCCCCAAATATCCACAGAGGGGGTCCTCCCTAGAGAAAGATTGCACTTGATTGAGAAAGCAATTCTGAGACCTATCACTGGGGACACAATGCTGAAAATACATAGGGTGGGGGTGGGGGCAGACTGACTCAGCTATTCCTTAGCCTTTAATTAATTACCCTGATTATTTGCTCCACTGTCCACTCAAGCTCTTCACACCTGCTGAGCTTAGAGTCTCCCCAGGAAGAATGGCTCCCCTCTCTGTGGCAGCCCCCACCAGTGTTTCAGTTGGTGATTTCCTCTGGCCTGCCCATCAACAGAAGTCCGTCTGCTTTCTTGTCTTTCATAAATTGTCAAATTTTCTACTTGGCTGTTAGCATCCTTTCTTCTTTAGGCACTATTATGGAAGTATTCATTTTGTGTACCATGATTTCAGTGGGATTTTGGGGAAGTCAGCTAAGTAAACGTTTATAAGCATTTGAAACCTGGAACCAGAAGCTCCCGATATGTGGCCATGCATCCTATTTGCTTAGCCCTGTGCTTGGCTGTCTGGAAGACAGGAGAGAACCGTATAGCATCTAATCCTTAGTGCCAGTGGAGTCCTGCATGTAGCCTGCACAGACTTTCAAGAGCTGATTGTTAAAATTTCAGCAATTCTCCGAGTTGGTTGACTTTGCTTTGGTATCTTGAAATTGACTGCGGTAGGAGTATTTATACCACTGAAATTAACAAACATAATGAATCAGCCCCTCTCCACCTTGAGAGCTGGTTGCTAAACATTTCTCAGCACACCACTAGTCTTTACTCATGGCCAACTTGAGATAAGACATGTACTGAAGTAAAAGGAAAACTCCAAGTAAGATAGCCATCAAGTGCAAAACAGAGTGGAATGGACACTCCGACAGCTAAGGACTTCAGACAGCAGAGATCAATGTTGACTGCAACAGTTAAGGAAACTTGGGAAGGTAGCAGCAATGCAAACAGAGCATTACTGCTCTTGGCAATGAAAAAGGGTGGACTCTGAAACCAGGGTTCGAATGCTAGCTCTTTCATGTACTTCTGTGTGACCTGGGAGAATTGCTAAACCTCTCTAGTAAGCATAGTGATGGTCTGCATTTGTCTAATCCTTGTTATGGGTAGGCACTGTGGTGGGTGCTTTCCATAGATGAACTTAACCCTTAGTTCCATCATCTGCAAAATGTTGGCTACCTCAAAGGGCTCTCCTGACGTCACTCATTCAAAGAGCGTGGTGTTGTAAAGTCTCAGTGGAATTTGCTTTTATTTTTTTTACTGGCAAATTTCTTATAGAAGACAAGCAATTTCTACATGCAGATTTTTCCTCCTGGGGCTTGAAAGATGGGTGAGATTTGGTTATGTGAAGGGACTTGCAGAGGGCATTTTAGCCAAAGGGGTGGTGGGTCTCAGAGCATAGAAGAAAGGCAAATGGAAGTGTAGGTGCTGATTCTGAAGCTACCTTAAGGGAAGTGGAAGCAGAACTTCGGGGAGTAGTTACAGCAACTGAATGAGTTGAATGGGAACAGGTTGTGGCAAGTCCTGTGTTCTAAGTAGGGAACTTAATATTTCATGTGATGGGACCTAGGGAGCCATTATAAATTCTTGAAAGGGCAGAGAAGTGATTGAAACAGGATTTTAGGAATAGGATTCTGGCAGGCAGGTGCTTATGCAAAATGAGTTGGGATGAGGGGCAGAGGCCCAAGGCGTGAGGGGGCAGAAGTGGATAAGAAAGAAAAGCCCAGGTCTGAGAGACAGTTCAAAAGAGTGGTTTATATGACAAAGAATTTTTAAAAATATTTTATGTATTTATTTTTAGAGAGGGGAAGGGAGGAAGAAAGAGGAAGAGAAACATCAATGTGCAGTTGCCTCTCACGTGTCCCCTACTGGGGACCTGGCTTGCAGCCCAGGCATGTGCCCTAGACTGGGAATCGAACCAGCAATCCTTCAGTTTTGTAGGCCGGCATTCAATCCACTGAGCCACAACCACCAGGGCAGACAAAGAATTTTATAGAAAGATAAAAGAATCAGATTATTTGATAAATGAATAAACTAGAAATATGTAGCCACAGTGTTGCAGAACCAGCCAATGGTGTTCTGGAACAGCTTTGGGGTTCGATTGTCTGCCACCAAGAAGCATGACTCCCAAGGCAAGAATTTGGTGAAAAAGGAAAGGGGGTGTTTATTTAAAGGTTATACAGATTAAGAATAATGGCAGATTTCTGCCATTAAGTCTCACTTTCTTTAAAAACACCCCAAATTGAATAGTCTTGCCTCCCTCTGCCAAACCAGGTCAGTTTCCAAAAATGCCACTTAGAGGTACTATCTTTCAGAAAAGCAGAAGTCTGCAGCTCAGCATTCCCAGTCTCAGTTCAGCTCCAAGCATCTCTCACATCTCTGTGTGCTTGGCAAGGCAGTCCCCACTGCACCACCAGCTCTACTGCCATCTTCTCCAGGCAGAGTTCCAGGCAGACCTCCTGACCTCGTGGCAGCCTCCTTTCAGACCTCCCACTCCAATTTTAAATGTTCGGCTCAGAACTTCTTGTGTGATGACCTAGCATCCTCTTATTCCTGTGGTGCGTTAGTGTCCACCATTTTTGTTGGCTTCCAGTGTATTTGACCCTCCTTTGGCTGCCATCAGTAGTCAGGGCAAGAGCTGCCAGTGATGCATTGGGCATCCAGGGAGGGCATCCGCCCCGTAGGTCATGTACCCGTAGGTCATGGAGGTGCTGCATGAGCCCCCCACCCCCTCTATGTCATGGGTCACTGCATGTTCTCACAGTTGCATACACAATTCTGTAGTTGGGAAGACCTTCCTTTCAGGAAGGCATGGGCTGTGAACCTTCCTTTGTTATGTAATGTGCCTTAACTTGCTGTACTTCTGTTCTGTTCCCTGCCCCCTTCCTGTCCTGCCTGTAGGATTTGGGGGGATGATGGCTCCACGCCCTCAGGGGACCCATGCTTTGTACCCTGTTACAACAGTATCTGTAAGAGCAACCTGAACCAGAGCTTAAGAAAATTGATACCCTGGCCGGTGTGGCTCAGTGGATTGAGTGCCAACCTTCAAACCAAAAAGATGCCAGTTCGATTCCTGGTCAGGGCACATGCTTGGGCTGTGGGCCAGGTCCCCAGTTGGGGGTGTGTGAGGCAACTGATCCATGTTTCTCTCACACATGGATGTTTCTCTCTTTCTCCCTCCCTTCCCCTTCTCTAAAAATAAATAAATAAAGTGAAAAAAACAAAAAGACTAAGCAAGGATTCTTTATCCCCTCTGACACCGCAAAAGAAAAAAAACCCCTAATTTAAAAGTAAGTATATTTATTTATTTAGTGGAAAGTTTTCTTATTTTTCTTATATTGCATGTGGTTTGGGGTACTTTCTTTTAGTTAAATTAACTTAATGTGGATAAACTTTTTGAGTTTGTTTAGTTTTATAGCAAAATTGTGGCATCTGTAGTTAATCCTGTTTTCTTAAGTACCCATAAAATGATGTTAAATAATGGTTTTATCATGGTTTGGAGCTATAATTTTTTCCTTAACCTCTACAGAGGGTGGAGAAGAGGGGGCAGGGCCTGCTACTGTGTAGACACGGGGGAATGTTAGTGACCACGTGTGAGCTTCTGTCTGCGGGACTTGCCCTTGATATTGAGCCGTGGCCAGGCCCTGCATGGAGCCCCAGGGTCTTGCTTCATTCTCGTCCTTGGGTGACAGCCAGCAGGGACACCGGAGGGCTCTGTGTGGCACCGCGTGAGCTGGGTTTCTTCCTTATCACTCCAGTAACAACCAGCTTTGGCAAAGGCCTCTGGTGACCTTCGCGTGACTGAACACATGGAGCTTTTTGGGTCCTTGTCTTTTCTGAGTTCTGAGCAACCTTGACACTTAGTCACTCCTTTTTGGAAAACACTTTTTTTTCCTTTTGACCCCTGAGGCACCGTAGTCGCCCATGTCTCTTCCCTCTTCTCATTCTGGTTCTTCTCAATAAGAGTAAGTTTGTCAGCCACCAGTGACATTTTGGAGCTTCTCCACACTTAATTCCTAAAACCTATCAGTCAGTCAGTCAGTTTCAATTTCTCTCTTTTCGCATCCTAGTTTTGCTATTTACTCTCTACTTAGCAAACTCACTGCTACCCGTGGTTCTCATCTATTGGGTTGGCCAAAAAGTTCATATTTTTTTTTCTGTCAAAGACACAGTTTTTCATTTTCACCAATATTGACTTGGATATTTGAATATGTTGGCTCTTTCCTGCATGGTATAACATTGATCGTTCTCAATTAATGTTTCGATTTGGTTGTTATCAACTTTAACTGGTTTACCTGACCTTGGAGCATTGTCCATCAAGAAATCTGCACAAAACTTCGTGAACCACTTTTGACATGTTTGATTAGTCACAGTGTCTTCTCCATACACTGCATTAATATTTTTTGTGTGTTTTTGTTGCATTTTTACCTTTCTTGAAATAATAACACATAATATGTTGAAAATGTTGCTTATTTTCTTCCATCTTCAGTATTAAAATGGCTACACAAAAATTCAATTTTGATTTTTTTAAATGCACACTGATATGACAGCTGTCACAATACAATCTGACAAAATTGTTTCAGATGAAGTTAGACAACTAAGAGCCACTAGAGCCATCTTCTGGGAAAAACCAAACAAACTTTTTGGCCAACCCAATATATAGTGATCCTCAAACTTATATTTCTAACGTGACCTTTCCTTTGAGATCCAGACCTGCAGCCAGCTGCCCACTCCACCCACCCAACTGTCTCAGAGGCACCTCAGATTCAACATCCAAACTAACCTGATGGTCTTTTCCCTCTGGGATTGTCTTCATCTAGTTTTACCCATTTCATCATCATTTCCAGTGTCTGTCAGGAGCCTAGCCAAAAACTCAGGCATCATCCCTGGTCTCCCAGCCTCTCCCCCTACCCCACCAAGGACCCAAATCTATCACCAAGCCCTGAAAAGTTTGCCTCTTAAATAGCTTTTGGATACATCTACATCTTTGTATGTCTGTGTTCACCCTCGTCCAATTGACCATCATCCCTTACTCGGATTAACGCAATAACTGTGTAGCTTGCTTTCCAGAATCTACTTTGCCTTCTTTTCCATCTGCTTTCTGAACAGTATTAGTCATCTTTTCAAAACACAAATTTGCTCATGTTTCCTTAGGCCCCATAAAACCTTTTGTATTTGTCAGAATAAGTTAGGTGACACTGGAGTAACAAACAACCCGGAAATCTCTTTAGCTGTCAACAATAGCAGCTTACTGCTCGTGCTCGGCCTGTCTGTGGCTTTGCCTCATGGACATTTCACTTTCAAATGCAAGCAGCAGCCTCTGTGTGGGACGTTGCTGGCCATGGTAGCAAGGACGGTAATGCGAGAGAACGTGTCATCCACCTATTGGCTTTACAGTGTCTGCCCACGTTTCATTGGCCAATGCGGGTCACCAAGTGTCTTCTCGGTTCAGTAGGGAGGAATGCGTAACCTCCCACAGGGAGAAAAACTGGAGCAAGTGAGGCCGGGATATTGGGCAACCAGGTGTACGATGTCCCACCTGCTTCAGTGACTTCCTGCTGTTTTGAGGATAAAATTCAAAAATGCTTCCCAGGCCTCCAAGGCTCCTGGCGGTGTTCTGTCCGCTGAACTCTCCAACCTGCCCTCTCCAACCTGCCCTCTCACCTTTCTACCCCTCAGTCTCCGACCACGGCAGTCTCTCAATTCTTTGAGCACACCAGGCACCATCCCTTGTCAGAGTCCTTGAACACCCTGATTGCTCTGTTTCTTTGTCTGCCCTCCTTTCCCCCCTTGATGTCTTAGCCCAAGCATCACTTCCTCGGCAAAACCTGGCCTGGACTCCCCGGGAAAGGTGTTCCTTTCCTTCAGACTGCTTACCTGAACTTTTAACTATCAGTCCTTTAGTGTGACTGGGTGATGGGTGTCTTCCCCGTCTTGACTCTGAGATCCGTTTCATAAGCAGCACGATGCTTTAAACATAGTCGATCCTCAGTAAAAGTGGATGGAATGAATGAAGGGGAAGGAAGCTGAAAGGCCTAGAACCATGGAAAGAACTGAGCCTGTTTGACTTGGAGAAGGGGATACTTGTGTGGAAAAGTAAAAAAGCTGTACAGGTATGAAGGGCTTCCATGGGAAACTGGATGTAGTTTCATTTTTCATTCCTTCAGAAAGTGCATGTAGAAGTTAGAGGTAATGAAGGAAATTTCAGTTCACTGTAAGAACAAACTTTCTGAGTGAGCATCAATATTACAAATGTTATGTTCATTGTATCTGCTCAAAGCAAAGACCAGATGAACAGCTGTGGAAAATGTCAATAGACATTCTAGATAGCAGTGGCAGTGGGAGGGAGGTGTAGATTTGATCCCTTCGAATTCCAAAGTGGCATAATCCTATTAGAAAACACGGAGATAGTAAACAAGGAGACAAGTAGGTATAAGGCATCAATTATAAGGTAAAATAATTGTGTCTATAGAGTGGCCAGCTAATAGATGTCATAATGGTGTTCTTATTTGGCTTGACATTTTAAAGGCTTGTCACGGAGGTTCTTTACGTAGGTCATCCCCATCTGTGCCTTCATTTATAATTGCTTAAATAAATTGATTAGAGATGTGTTTCTTTTAGAGGGTCAAGGGAGTAGGCAAAGAAGTTTGTAAATATAACCAGCCTTAGAAAACTAAAAGCTCCAACGCTATAGTGTGCCATGTTAAACGATGCTTAAATAATGGTAAGCCTTTATACTAATATGAAAGCATAGGTGTTCATTTCATTTTCTAATGCTGTAGCATTTACCTGTGGGGTGTGTGTGTGTGTGTGTGTGTGTGTATGTCATATATGGAGAGCATATTTTTAAATAACTCCTCTTTTATATTTTTGTAAAAGGAACAGATGCATGGCTTGTTTTACATGGTAAAAACCAGTATTGCCCTGGATGGATGGCTTCACTGGTCGGAGCGGCATCCCATACACTGAAAGGCTGCAGTTCAATCCCTGTTCAGGGCACCTGTCTCGGTTGGGCGTTTGATCCCCAATCAGGGCATGTACGGGAAGCAACCAGTGGATGTTTCTCACATTGATGTTTCTCTCTCTCTCTCTTCCCCTTCTTCTTTCTGTAAAATCAATAAATATATCTTTGGGTTAGGATTAAAAAAATAGTATGAACCAAGTTATATTATAATGTGACCATACCATATTTTGCCATGTAAAATACTCACTTTTTTGCCCAAATCTTTGAGGGAAAAACAAGAATGTGCATCATACATGTGTAGTGCTAATTCCATATCTACATAAATGTTTTTAATTCTTTTATTTATTCTTATACATTAAAAGTGTGACTCTAGAAAGCAATAATGCTATCCATATGCAAAATAATACCCTGGAATATGATCGTTGGTTTTGTTTCTAAATGTAAATAAATAAAAAATTAAAACAAAAGTTTTTCTCCTGAAAGTCTGGGCCAAAAACATGGGTGCACTTTATACGTGGCAAAATATCTGGCACCTTCAATAGATGTTAATCAACATAACTATAAAAGAACATTTCAAATGATTATCTCAGAGGGAAAGTCACACTACCTCAGAATAAAGGAGTTTTCTGGAGGGAGGAGCACTTAGATGAGTCCCTAAAAATGAGGTTGATTTGGACGGACGGACAGATGGATGGATGGATGGATGGATGGTCCACTCTTCTGAGCCAGTTTTGGTTCAGACATAACCATGGCCCTGCAGGTATGGTCCTAATTGCTAGAGTGGGTGCCCCGCTCTTCATTTTGAAATAAGGACAGTGTGGACATGAACAAGGGTAGGGAAGTGAAATAGGAGTTGGCTCAGCCATGAGTCAAGTGCATCGGTGCTTAATCAGAGCACTGAATGGGGTAGGAGGAGCAGCACGTACACACCAGTTTCCATCACCCAGTTGCCAGCCATCTCTCCATGTTCCAATGGCCTTCGCTTAACAAGAGTCTTGCTTTAATTAAGAAAATCTAACATTTGGCGTCTACACTGTGAAATCACAAGACCAAAGAAACGAGACTGTAAGCATGATGGGAGAATACTGATTCCTGTTATCCTCACGAAACTAGAAAATTCCATGCATTTAACTTTATTCATAAATATGCAAAGCCTTCCTTAAGCCTCCCTTTTCAGAATTTTTTAGATGTCTATCGTCCTCCTAAGTCTGCAGTATTACCACTACATCCACTTCAAATTAAAACACGAATCTGAAGAAAATAAAAGCAGCTTCGTTTCTCGTCTCCGCTGCCGTTCCTTTCAGTTGATTCCGCTGTCAGCTGCGGCCCCGAGCAGCTCTGAACACATGGCCATGTAATTCATCAGCGTTCAGACGGGGCCTCAGTCTCAGCCATTAACACATTCATCTAAACACGTTTCTGGAAAACAGTTAAAAACCACCTGTAGTGTTGCTCTGTGCTCACGAAAAGATCAACCTGGAGGGAACTAATAGATGAACGTGCTTATTAAGTGTATTTTATTTAATATCACCCCCACAAATCGTCTTTGTTGGTGAGGAAGTCAGCTTCACTAAAGGAGAAGGGAAATGAGAAGTTTTGGGGTCTAGGCGACTGATTTTGCATTCTGGATTTGGATGAATTGTAGGGGTCAGTGATTCTCCCAGCAGCCTCTCCAAGCTGACCATGAAGTCAAATGCTATTAAAAATATGGCATAGCAATTGTGCTCATTAAAATGATAGTGTAGATGTAACTTGTGAAAACAATATTTTATGGTGAATTCACATACCAAAGAATAGTTTTTGCTTCTACTTAGATGCGTCAGAGACAGCAGTCTAGGCAATATATTTCAATGCATCACAACTTGCTTCCCTACATTTTTTTTAGCTGGATCATAACGCCTATTGAGTGCCAGTGTTGGGGCAGACAGTTTTTACTGTTACTCAGTCTCATTTTATAACTTACCCTCTTCTTATTCCCTTCTTCCTCACCCTCCTTTTTTCTTTCTCCCAATCTTTTAATTTTCCTACTCGTATTTGTCTTGATTTCATGTGGATATGAAATTTTCCCATAAAATCTATTTTTCCGCCTGCTTCATCCCTCTTGGAAGAAATACCCTTCAACTGGAAAAGTGGGAAATATCCACACTTTTTAAACATAAAAATAACTCAGCAAATATACAATATGTTATTTTTTAAAATTGTTATGAAATAATAAACTTGATCATTAGTATGTATCCTTGCTTTTTAGGGAATTTCTATCAACTCTGAGGGCCATTCTTACCTTCCTCACTCAGCGGGCTAACAAAGACACGCCAGTTTAGCTGAAAGTGAAATAATTTCAGCAACTACGAAAATCTGCAAGAACGTGTGGCCAACAGAAAACCTTCATTCTCTGTGTTTACATTGGTACTGATCTTAATGGCATGCTGTTAACTCAACATAAAGCTATGCTTTTTAAAATAATTCAAGTTCAAGGGCATCCCGTTTATAACCAATCATGTTCCAGGCCTATAAAATCCTTGCAATAACAATCCAAACTGGCACGTAAGTTAAAGCTCACTCCGGGCAGCTTAAATGTACACCATTAGCCTAGGACTTGCTCATCTCATAGCATCGGGAAGCACAACCTCACGATCAAGTGCAATTCGCATCTCACCATTCGAGGAATCGATGTACATGGATACATCGTTATATTATTATTAAATCCAATTGTTTTGCAATTAACCCAGTATGACACCTATACAAATGATTCAAATAGAGAGCCTCATGTTTCACAGGAGACAATCAATAAAGTGAAATCACAACCACTGACAATGCCAGCAATTTGGCTTGTTACTATGGTACTACATTTTTCTCAGGCCGAGGCTGCCATTCCCCTACTGAATCACAGCACCTATAACCCTCAGCTATTGGCTGTGCCCATGCCTCACAAACGCATAGCATTCAAACACGTTTGGCCATTTCTAACCCATCTGAGCTGAGTCATGAAAAGTTAACAATCAACCTGGGATGTACTAAGTCATTAAATTTCCTTCTTTGCTCCCAAAATGGAACTAGGGCTTCTTTGCCCAGGAAGGGCTCCTTAATGGTGAAAAAGAAAATGGTTGCTTTTGTTGATAGATAACGTAAGTTTTTAGAAAAAAACTGAGGCTTGCTCTTCTTCTTGCTCAAATATTTTACAATTAGAGGTCTGAAAACAAAGCCAAATCATAATAGCATCTCTTCTGGTTAATATTATGTTTTTCTGCAGGTTTGCTTTCTCTGTGTTAATTAGGTAAAAGAACTTCAGTTAAAACTCTGATCAAAACCAACCTTTTACAAAAATATTACAACCCTCTATTATGCTAAGGAAAATAAGTCAGTCAGAGAAAGATAGTTACTGTATGATTTCGCTGGCAGGTGGAATCTAAAGGACAAAATAAATGAACAAACAAAACAGAATCAGACTCATAGATGCAGAAAACAGACTGATGGTTGCCCCAGGGGAGGGTACTGGGGGACTGGGTGAAAAACGTGAGGGGACTGAGAAGTACAGATTGGTAGCTAGAGTAGTCACAGGGATGTGGCACAGCATATGGAATATAGTCAATAATATTGTAATCACTATGTGTGGTGCTAGGCGGGGACTGGAAATAATGAGGGGAAATCACTTTGTAAAGTACACGATTATCTAACCACTATGCTGTACACCTGAAACTAATATAAAATAATACTGAATGTAAACTCCAATTGAAAAATAAAATTTAAAAATATTACAACCCTCTTATTATATCACCTCTGTTGGCAGATTCTGCCAGTGTGTTTGTCTGCCAGACCACTTGGTGCAGAGAATGAGCTTGCTGGGAGCAGGCGCTGTGTGCTTCCTGCGGAGACTGGGGGGTGCTGTGCGCAAGCATCCAACTGGGGTCCGCTGACAGCCCATTTGAATGCTGCCTTTTTAAGACCTCATAACTCCTTCTTCTAAGTAGACTGCATTTGACATTATGGAGCATTAGGACAGGCACTGATCACAAATGTATTTTTTCCATGTCTCTCTTTATATACTTCTTTCCAAACAGAGGACAGTCAAGTCAGGGTGTATTTCCATGAAGCCAGTCACATCTCCTGAATGGAGAGAATGGCACAGCAAGCATGTGAAATGTGTCTCTTTTTAACACGGTGTGGATGATTGCAAACAATGACGTAGTCGACACTCTAAGCAGAGTCTGTTGTCCCATGCACCGTACTGTCTACAAAAACTGACAAAAATGTTCGGTTTGCAAATTCTCCCTGGCCGGGGAGGAAACCATGGGGGTGAATCAAGATTTAAGTGATGACTGCCCTGGGCAGGCTAAATCGGGAAGCCACAGGTTAAAAAAGGAACGAGGAGTGAATCCTCAACAGGAGTGCAGCGTGCAATGGTCGAAAGCTCCAAAGAGAAGGTGCCAGATGCCCCTTCTGCGGCTCACACCCCAGCAAAGGTCTGCAGAAGAGCTGGAAGTTCACCACCGCCCACCCCCCTGTCAAGCAACTCGGCGAGTGGAGCAACATGTGACGTTACCCATGGCTTGGGAAAAGAAAGGAGACTCCTCGTTGGGGGAAGGGAGATAACTGGCTGCCGTGAAAGAGGAACACAATTGCCCGCAGTCGCTCATGTGAAAGAAATTCATTTAAAAGCAATTGGGTTAGAGATGGAGATTTGCATAGATGACCTTAAGGAAGGGGACCACTTAAGAGACAGTAAGGATGTCCGTCAGTCATTTCCTACAAAACTGTAAAAAGCCCTTACAATGTGAAGTGGAAAAGTGGGCCACTAAATTATAATTAAACTATGATTGCAATTATGTAAAGTATGTGTGCTATGGACAGAGGCTGACCGTGGATACAGAGAAATCAACATGGTTTTGTGGTAACGTAGTGATGCTGTTGGTTTGCCGCTGTTTGGACTCTGTGGGTGTGAATGTGAGGGCAGGGGTGGGGGGAGGCTATGTATAGAGTCTAATAGTGAGAGAGTCACATGAGGAATCAGGAAGCCAGGTGTTTAAGTTTCACAGGGCATGCCAGCTGTGAACTTAACCTCTGTGAGCTTCCGTGTCCTTATAGAGAGAGTGGGAATGATAACCCCTGCCCTGCCCTAATGGGGTAGTGAAAACACTTCGTAAGTCAAAAGTATTATAAGAGACCATGAGAGGTTAAGTCCAAAGTTCTGTGTAGACCAGAGACTCAGAAAGCCCAGAACTTGGAATGTTCTGAAGTCCTTCCCAGCAGTCAGTGGGGGGAGCTGGATGGCAACTGTCAGCTCATGGAATTGCACAATGTAGAAACCACAAACCCTGGACACCTACTAATTGTTTTACCAACTAGGTTTCCCAATACCATTGATAGAACAATCCATTTCTCTTTCATTCGAAATGATTTGAAATGTTTACTTCATCATATATCTGAGCTGGATTCTGAACTCCACTGTTTCACCGCTCACCATTCTGTTTTGATTTTTGTAGCTTTATAACATTTTTAATTTGTTAGGACATTTTACAGGGTTTTGTTTGTTTGTTTGTTTTAAAAATAGGATCAGGGTAGAATGGGAACTATTAAGGAAGAGAACCTAGCTTGGGTGCAAGGAAATAAGTAACCAGCCCAAGAATCCACAGTCTTAGAAGACACTTTAAAGTAAGAGAAAGTTCAGTTCAAATCTTGGTTTACCACTTACCATTGGGGTGACCCAATGGACATGACTTAATCTTTCTAACCTCTTGCCTCATCTGTAAGTAGAGGATACTAGTGCCTTCCTCAAAGCATTGTGCAGACTACATTATTAAAGAATGTGGCTTCCCCATCGCTGAGCCTGGCACATAGCTGGGGCCACCCTTCCCTGCCTGGGGGTGCACTCCCAGGGGCGGGGCCCTGGCTTCCCTTAGTTTTTATTGCATCTGCAAAACAGGGAAAGAGAGCAGAGAATTATCACCCATTTCTACGCAGCACTCCGAAGGCCTGGTCACTGCACAGAGATACTTGATAACTGTAGAGTGAGGAAACGGCATTTTAAAAACATACGTAGATCTGTTCACTGCTCCCTGAATAGGGCAAAGTGGAGACACCGTGTGCCATGCACTTTCATACAATGCATGGCCAGTATGCAGCCAAGGACACGGGATGCCGAGCAGGTAGGGGTGCCGGGTCAAGTGTCCCTGTCAGGCCTGGAGTGGGCTGGGCCGAAGGAAGGGGGATTGTCTGGGGTGGGGTGGTGGGAACGGGTGACGGAGCAGCTGAAAAAGAGCAGGGACTCGCCGCTCTCTTCCGCTCTGACAAGTTTGGGTTTTCAGTGATCTGGGGGCAGAGATCACATCTGTTACCTCCCTTTCAGTGGTTTCTAAGGATGAGTGCATAATATTTATAGCATTTGATGATTAGAATGAAGAAATACCACGCAGGACCTCAGAGTGAATGACCCTCTGTCACTGAGAGTAGCCAGGGGGACTCTCACGGGAATCCTCTCCCTCCTCTCCCTGGGATGTGACGGATGGAGTTGGACCATAATTAATTTTAACAGAGACCTGACGTGATGTGATAGAATCTTGGCCATTCAAATGAAGTAGAACCAGCCAGCCAGCTTGGACACAAATAATCAGTCTACCTCACCATTGGCTTTAGAACAAGTCAAATCCAATTAAAAAGAATTTATTTACGGAGTGAGTGTGTGCCTTGCACGATAAAAGGTGTACGAGAGAAGGGCCCTGTCCGAAATCCACTGACTGAGCTGGGTGGACGGGAAATACAGTGAAATAACAACAGGCACCATCTGCTTCGCCCCCGACTTGGGCCACGCACTGGGCTGCCCGTTCAGTGCACATCGTAGCTAACTCATGAATCCTTTCCACACAGGCTTCTTGAGTGCCTATTATGTGCCAGGCATTCCAGTTGCTGGGAATACCAAGGCCACGGGGACAGAAAAGTCCCTGCCTCCGGGAAACCTACATGCTAGTGTTTATACCCAAGTGGGTATCTAATATTATGTCAAAGATAAATGCTATGGAGACAAGCAAAGCAGGGTAAAGGCACAGAGAGGATTTGAGTGTACGTAGGGGATGTTTTCGGGCAGGGCCCTTGGGAGATATGACCTCAAGGGGTGCAAGGAGCTGCGGATAGCCAGCAGGACTGGTGTCCACGGCTCAGTGTGGCTGGGATGGGAGGAGGGAGGAGGCGGGGCAGAAGAGAAGACAGGCAAATGACTAAGGCATGGTGGCCCTTGTGGGAAATGATAAGCATTTCGGGTTTCACTCTGAGGACAACGGGAAGCTCTCAGGGAGTTTTAAGCAGGGGAGAGTACCTTGGGGAAAGACTCTGGGGTGGACACCCACACGCAGGAAACTTACTCTCTCACGGCCATGAGAACGGGAGAGAAGCAGCGCTGGGAAGAGGCAGAGGGACTTTACAGCCACTGACCCTGCTGGAGGCGGTGGGGTTGGATGTGCCTGCAGAGTTTTCTCAGCTGAGGCATCAACTGGGCACCAACCAGTTGCTGCCCCCTGAGAGGGGTTACGAACCTGGGCGAGGCCGCTCCTTTGGGGCTGGCTGCTGCCTGAAGATGTTTCCAGCCCTGGGCCACTGGCAGCCAACAGCGCCGCAGCCGGTGCTAGGGCACCTCAGCCCCGAAGAGGGGATCTGGGCACACACTCCAGCACCCACCATGGATCTGTTTATGTTTCAAGTCTCGTAACAGTCCTCCCAGTTGAGCATTTTTAGTTCCTTTCGGAGACTCAGGAAGTTTAAGCAAACTGTTCGAGGGCACTTACTAGCAAATCTGAGTCCAAAGCCTGTGTTCTTAAAAAAAATGTAAACCCTGGCCAGGTGGCTCAGTTTGTTGGAGAGTCATTCAATACACCAACAGGTTGCGGGTTCGATTCCTGGTCAGGGCACACACCTAGGGTGAGGTTGAAACCTAGGGGTGTGTATACATAGGGTGGGGGTGGGGGTGGGGGTGGGGGCAAGTGATCAATGTTTCTCTCTCACGTTTATGTTTGCTCTCTCTCTCCCCCACCCTTCCTGCCCTTTCTCTCTCTCTTTTTCTAAAAAGTCAATAAACATATTCTCTGGTGAGGATTTTAAAAATGTGGTAAAATATACATACATAAATACACATCAATTTATCTTTCAGCCATTTTCTAAAAAGATTTTATTTATTTATTTTTAGAGAAAGGGAGAGAGAAAGAGAGGGAGAGAAACATAAATGTGTGGCTACCTCCTGCATGCTCCCAACTGGGGACCTGGTCTGCAACCCAGGCACGTGCCTTGACTGGGAATCCAACCAGTGACCCTTTGGTTTGCAGACCGGTGCTAAATCCATAGAGCCACACCAGCCAGGGCCGTTTCAGCCATTTTTAAGTGCACAGGTCAGTGGCATTAATTACATTCATATTGTTGTATCACCACCACCTCCATCCATCACTAGAACATTTTTCTTCTTGTAGAAATGAAGCTCTGAAACAATAAAATAGAACCATACTATTAACATTAAACATGATAATGTTAAACACTAACTCCACATTTTCTTTCCCTCCAGCCCCCGGCAGCCACCTGTCTATTTTCTGTCTCTGTGAGTCTGACTACTCCAGGGACCTCGTGTAAGTGGAATCACACAGGGTCTGTCTTTCTGTATCTGACTTATTTCACTTTGTATGATGTCTTCAAGGTACATCCACGTTGTAGCATGTGTCAGAACGTCCTTGTTTAACGCAGAACAGCGCGCTGTTGTGTGAGTGTGCTCCGTTTTGTCGTGCTCTGGCCATTGCTGTGAAAGTGTGTTTGAGTCCCTGCTCTCCATTCTTTGGGCTGCATACCCTGAAGTGAAACCACTGGGTCATATGGTAATTCCATTTTAATTTTTTGAAGGGCTGCCATACCATTTTCCACAGTAGTTGCACCATTTTACATTCCCAACAGCATTGCACAGGGTTCTGGCTCCTCCACATCCTTGCCAACATTTCTTTTCTTTCACTTACTTATTTTCTTTCTTCCCCTCCCTCCCTCCCTCCCT